>JAOQMM010000009.1:3002613-3041968 GCA_027563515.1 Erythroxylum platyclados | reverse complement strand
CCGCGGCCCTCGTCGGCCCGCTGCACCGGGCGCTCGCGGCCGCGCTCGAGGAGCCGGTCGGCCTCGGTGCGCGGGGGCTCGCGGCGGGCGTCTCCGTCCTCGACCCGTGGACGGCGAAGGGCCTCGAGTTCGACGTCGTCGCGGTCGTCGATCCCGACGAGGTCGCGGCGACCTCCGGACCCGGCTCGCTCTACGTCGCGCTGACCCGGCCGACCCGCCGCCTGGTCGTCGTCGCTCCGGAGTAAAGCGGGATCCCGGGCGGTTCCGGACAGTCCGGGCGCCCGATCCCGCCCGCACGGTCCGGAAGCGCCCGCACTCGCGGATCCGGGCGCTTCCCGACAATGCGGGCGTCGAAAGTCGCCCGCGCTGTCGGAAGTCGCCCGGGTTCCGGGTGCGGACGTGCGCGAGGAGCCGGAAGTGGTGTGCGGGCGGTGTTGTCCGCGGGCGCGTGGACCTGTGAATGGCACGCCACTCCCGGCTTCGGTGTTCCCCACCCGAGAGGCGGTCGTCGTCGAGCCCGCGCCGTCGGACGTCCTCCGGATCGTGGGTGGGGAGGTGCGCGGGGGAGCCGGAAGTGCTGCGCGGGTGACGTCGCCCGCGCTCGCGTGGACCTGTGACCGCGCGTCACTCCCTGCTTCGGCGTTCCGCGCCCGGGCCCCGGGCGCTTTCCGACAGTGCGGGCGTGCTCCGGCGCCCGTGCTGTCGGATCTCGCCCGGATCCGTGGTGCGGAGGGGGCGAGTGCGGGAGCGCGGGCGGTTCCGGACCGAGCGGGCGGGAACGGACGCCCGAACAGTCCGGAAGCGCCCGGGAACGGAACGCTCATAGAAATGCCACAGTCGAGACACTGAAAGCGCATCGGGCGCGTTCGGACACTCGTCCGCATGACCGCTCCGCCGACGGCACTGCCGTTCTCCCGCACCCGCTCGTTCCGACCGCGCGCCGGGCTGATCCGGCGGATCGCGATCGGCGTCGACCAGCCCGCCTGGATCCGCCCCTCGATCGCAGCCCTGCTGGTGGCCACCGCCGTGCTCTACCTCTGGGCGCTCGGCGACAGCGGCACCGCGAACAGCTTCTACGCCGCCGCGGTGCAGGCCGGCAGCCAGAGCTGGAAGGCCTGGTTCTTCGGCAGCCTGGACTCGGCGAGCTTCATCACGGTCGACAAGCCCCCCGCCAGCCTCTGGGTGATGGGGCTCTCCGCCCGGCTCTTCGGGTTCAGCAGCTGGAGCCTGCTCGTGCCGCAGGCGCTGATGGGCGTCGCCTCCGTCGCGCTCGTCGTCGGCGCGGTCCGCCGCAGCCTCGTCGACCTGCCGAAGCGCGTCGCCGCGACGGCCGGTCTGCTCGCGGGCGCCGTCCTCGCGCTGACGCCCGCCGCGGCGCTGATGTTCCGGTTCGACAACCCGGACGCGCTGCTCACGCTGCTCATGACCCTCGCGGGCTACGCAGTCGTCCGGGCACTGCCGAAGGCGGCCTGGCAGTGGCTCGCGCTCGCCGGCGTCGCCCTCGGCTTCGCGTTCCTCACCAAGATGCTGCAGGGCCTGCTCGTGCTGCCCGCCTTCGGCCTCGTGTACCTCGTCGCCGCGCGGACCACCCTCGTGAAGCGCCTGGTGCACCTCGCGGTCGCCGCGGTCGCGCTGGTCGTCTCGGCGGGCTGGTGGGTGCTGGCCGTGGCGCTCTGGCCCGCCGACGCCCGCCCGTACATCGGCGGCTCGACGGACGACACGGTGCTCGACCTCGTCTTCGGCTACAACGGGCTCGGCCGGATCTTCGGCGGGGCCGGCAACGGCGGCGGAGGAGGCGGCACGTCCGGCTCGAGCTTCGGCGGGGCGACCGGGCTGCAGCGCCTGTTCTCCAGCGAGATGGGCCTCGAGATCAGCTGGCTGCTGCCCTCCGCGCTGCTGCTGCTCGTGCTCGGCCTCGTCCTGCGGGGGCGTGCGTCCCGGCTGGACGCGCCCCGGGCGGCGCTGCTGCTGTGGGGCGGCTGGCTCCTCGTCACCGGCCTCGTCTTCAGCTTCATGAGCGGCACGGTGCACCCGTACTACACGGTGGCGCTCGCCCCCGCGATCGGCGCCCTCGTCGGCGTCGGCGGCGCGCTCGCCTGGCGGGCCCGCGGGCTGTGGCGCGGGCGCTCCGGCCTCGCCGCCGCGATCGGCGCCGCCGGGGTGTGGGGCTTCGCGCTCCTGTCGGAGGACACGTCCTTCCTGCCGTGGCTGCGGTGGACGATGCTCGCGGCGGCGCTGCTGTCCGCGGCGGCGATCCTCGTGTCCGGCGTCCTCACCGAGGGGACCGGACGCCGCGTGCTCGCGGTCGCCGTCCTCACCGGCTCGCTGTTCGGCCTCGCCGGCACCGCGTCCTACGCGGTCGCCACCGCCTCCGTCGCCCACTCGGGCTCGATCCCGACCGTCGGCGCCTCCTCCTCCGGGATGAATGCGATGAGCGGCGCCGCACCGGGCGGGTCGGCGCCGAGCGGCACGTCGGCCTCCGGCAGCGCCTCGACCAGCCCGACGTCGGTCCCCGGCGGGAGCGCGGGCGGCACGACCGACTCGGCGGCCCTCACCGCCCTGCTGACGAAGGCGGGGACCACGTGGTCCGCCGCCGTGAACGGCTCGCAGTCCGCCGCGACGCTCGAGCTCTCGAGCGGCACGGCCGTCATGGCGATCGGCGGCTGGAGCAGCGATCCGACCCCCACGCTGGCGCAGTTCAAGGCCTACGTCGCCGCGGGGGAGGTCCGCTACTACATCGTCTCCGGCACCGGCGGGGGCATGGGCGGCGGCTCCTCGACCGCGAGCGCGATCCAGAAGTGGGTGGCGGCGAGCTTCTCGTCCACCACCGTCGGCGGCCAGACGGTCTACGACCTGACCAGCGCCGCGTGACCACGGCGGGCGCCTGCGGTCCGGGCTCAGTCCCGGACGCAGGCGCCCGTCGCCGTGCGCTGCGTCAGGCCGGGCGCGTCCGCGACGACCTCCGCGTACTCCGACCGCGTCATCGCGTAGCCCAGGTCGGCGCCGTCGCCGCCGCGCGCGAAGACGAGGCCGATCACCCGGCCGTCCTCCGCCAGCAGCGGGCCCCCGGAGTTGCCCTGCCGCACATCGGCGACGAGCGACGCGATCGCGCGGACGCTGCGGCCGCCGCCCGAGACGTCGGGGACCTCGACGGAACCGGTCCGGACGACGCGGGCGCCGCCCGTCGTGAACGGGCCGCCGAAGGGGTAGCCCGCCACCAGGCCGACCGTGCCCGGTTCCGGGACCCCGCCGAGGCGCAGCGGGGCGGCGTCGAGGCCGTCGACGGCGATCAGGGCGACGTCCGAGGTCGGGTCGAAGTACGTGACGCGGCCCTCCAGCGCCTGGCCGTCCTGCGCGATCACGACGGGGTCGGTGACCCCCGCGAGCACGTGGGCGTTCGTGAGCACGCGGTCGTCGGCGACGACGAAGCCCGATCCGCTCTGCTCCTGCCCGCAGGCGGGGGCGCGACCGGTGATCTTCACGACGGAGGCCTCCGCGCGGCGCAGGGCGGCGCTGTCCGGGGCGGTGGGGGCGGCGCCGGAGCCGGCTTCGCCGCCGAGCGCCGTGCCGAGCTGCGGGATGCCGCTCGCGAGCACGACGGAGCGCAGCTGCGCGAGCGCGCGGTCCACCGGTGCGGGGGTGACGCCGTCGATGGCGCGGAGGACGACGGAGCCCGCGACGGGCTGCGCGACGTACGGCACGCCGAGCGCGACGGCGAGGGAGGCGACGACGCTGAGCGCGAGCGCGCTGACGGCGGTCTGGGCGGCCGCGCCGAGCACCCGGTCGATCACGCCGAGCGGGCTCTTCAGCACCGCCCCGCCGATGATCGCGCCGACGCCCGCGCCGACGGCGTGGCCGAGCAGCACCAGGACGACCGCGGCGACGATCGTGGCGACCACCCGGCCGGTGTCGTCGGGCACCAGGGAGCCGAGCCACGGGGAGACGAGGGCGGCGGCGATCGCGCCGGCGACCACGCCGGCCATGCCGCCGAGGCTGCGGACGAAGCCGAGCCGCCAGCCGGTCGCGAGGTAGGCGAGCAGCACGAGCACCAGCACGATGTCGAGGACCGCGGACATCCCTCCCCTTCCCCTGAACGGGGTTCGGACTGTACGCGACGGGCGGTCCGGCGCCGGCGCGCGCTCCGGGCCGCTTCAGCATCCGCTCAGGGCCCTGCCTGCTGGTAGGCTCGCTGACCGCCGTGAACCGGCCGCGGACGAAGAGCGCAGGGCGCAGCAGGCGCCCCGCACCGCGCAGCGAGCAGATGGAGGAACCCCTATGGCCCTGGACGCCGAGATCAAGAAGTCGATCATCGACGAGTACGCGACCCACCCGGGCGACACCGGCTCGCCCGAGGTGCAGATCGCGATCCTGACGACCCGCATCAAGGACCTCACCGAGCACCTGAAGCAGCACAAGCACGACCACCACTCGCGTCGTGGCCTGCTGCTGCTGGTCGGCCAGCGCCGCCGGCTGCTGGGCTACCTGCAGGACGTCGACATCGCGCGCTACCGCTCGCTCATCGAGCGGCTCGGTCTGCGCCGCTAGTCGATCCAGAGCATCGAGAAGGCCCCTCCGCACCGCGTGCGGAGGGGCCTTCTCCGTGCTCGTGACGGAGGCCCTCCAGGGGATGCCCGGAGGGCCTCCGTCACGTGCGGGCGGTCAGGCCGCCGCGCCGTACAGGCTCTGCTGCGGCAGCACCGAGTCCTCGCCGATGCGCTGGTCGGCGGCGATCCGCGCTCCCGCGCCGACCGTCGCCCGCGCGCCGATCTTCGTGTGGCTGCCGACCGTGGCGCCCTCGCCGATGACGACCGCGGCACCGACGTGCACCGCGGCGCCGATCTCGGCGTGCGGGCCGACGACGGCCTCGCGGTCGACCCAGCTGCCGGCGGCGATCCGCACGCCGCGGCCGATCCGGGCGCCGCTCTCGACGTAGACGGTGGGGGCGAGGAACGCCGTCTGGTCGACGGAGGCGTCGGTCGCGACGAGCCCGCGGCCGTTGGGGTGGCGGCGGTAGCGCGTGACGACGCCGAACTCGTCCTCGATCTCTTCTGCGATCCTGGGGGTCCTGCGCTGCATGGTCATGACAACGTACGTCGCGCCCCCGTTCATTCCCTCTGCGCGCCCCCTCTCCGGTTATGGATCGGATAAGAGCGGGGTGCTCGGGCAGAATGACGCCGTGCTGTTCGCGAAGAAGGGGGCGGACCCCGAGTACCCGAAGGGGGACCAGGGGCGGGGCTCGCTGGACGACTACAAGTTCGACCTGCTGCCCTCGAACAAGAACGTCACGATCCGGCTCGCGGGCAGCGACCCGCACCAGGACGCGATCGCGCAGGCGGCCGAGGCCGAGGAGGCCACGACGGCCATCCCGCGGCGCTCCACGGAGGACGAGCGCACGGACGCCCCGATGCCCGTCCGGCTCTTCGCCGACGGCCGGATCATCGGGCCGGTGGGCCGGGTGCCGCGGGGGCTGGAGGCCGTGGTGAACGAGGCGCTCTCGCGCCTCGACATGCACGGACGGAAGCCGCGCATCCCGGTCGAGATCGTCCGGACCAAGCAGGGCCTCCGGGTCGATCTGCAGATGTGGGAGACCCGCTGACCCGAGCGGTCCGCGGGTGCGGCACCGATCGGGCCGTCGTCCAGACGGCCGAGCGCAGGATCGACGCATGGAACAGGTGCGCCTCGGCGACTCGGGACTCAGGATCAGCCGGATCGTCCTCGGCTGCATGAGCTACGGCGATCCGGCCAGGGGCGGTCACCCGTGGAGCCTGCCGCTGGAGGAGTCCCGGCCGTTCTTCCGGGCCGCGATCGAGGCCGGGATCACGACCTTCGACACGGCGAACGTGTACTCGGACGGCAGCAGCGAGGAGATCACGGGGCGGCTGCTCGGCGAGCTCGCGAAGCGGGATGAGGTCGTCATCGCGACGAAGGTGCACGGGCGGATGGGTCCGGGCACGAACGGCGCCGGGCTGTCCATGTATTCCAACGCCGCAGTCGTTCCTAGCACCACAGATCCAAGTTCTGGTTTTTATTTCCCTTGTATTTCTTTTAATGATGTATAGGGTAGAGATGAATATTGTTGATTCCGGATTTGTGATGATGGGATTCTAAACTCCTTTAAGATTTTACTTGATTTAATGGTAATTTGATTGATTTTGTGTTATTGTGTTGGTGTTGTGGTTGGTTGTTGTATGTTCTTACTTCGATAATAAATCGAGAGGGAGAGTCAAAAGAAAATGATTGGACTAGGCTAATGAGAGTTAGATAGGCCAATAGATCACTAAACCAATTTTATCGAATTTTGTATAGAGAGAGATCTCGTGTGAGATACGGTAGTTTATTAGAGCACTTCCGATCTAATTTAAGTTGTGGGCAATTCATTAATTAAGAGATTACGGATTCCATAATTTGATTAGGGATAATTAAGTATGGTTGAGATTATAATTCGAGAGAGAGTAACTTCCCCTAGGAAATTCTAGAACCGACACCTAGGGTCAATGATTTAGGGTTGAGATTATAACTCGAGAGAGAGTAATTTCCCCTAGGACAGTTAGATAACCCAACTAAATTCTTGATCAGCCCATTTAAAAATAAAATTATTCTTGCTAGTTTAAAGACTTAAACCTTTAACATATGCTAGCAAAGTTAGATCCATTTACCATTTGTCTAGACCTTATAATATGTATTAACTTGATGTAAACATATTTATATACATTTTATAAATGTTAAAAAAGATTTGATTTGAGGAAACTTCTCATCAATAATTTGTTTATTTGATTTATTCTCCTTTATTAGTTTCTAAAATATTTTTCCATATTTTATTTAATTACCTTAAATAAATATATATTTAATGATTCAAAAGGAATCATTTTTTCATGCTCTTTCGAGCGTTTTGGCTTTAACGATATGATCAAATTGTGTGACACATTTCAACATATTATTTAAAAGTGTTGAATAATATTTTTTCTTGAATTCATTTTAGGAAAATGGTTGTAATAAGAACATTAATTTCAATTTGAACTCCAACACAATAAAATCGTGTGAATTTCATGAAGGAACACTTATATCAATGTTGTATGGTGCCTAAGGCAAACCTAATGGTACATGTTATACTAGGGAATAACATGATGCAAGGTCTCATGTAATATGTTATTTCAATTATGGTGCTATGTAATATGTTGTATATGCATTTTATAGAATATGCTCTATTTATGGTATACTAGAGAAATGTATGCGTTAAATGTATTTTTGAGGTTATGATGGAGATCATGGATAGACCAAAAATAGTTATGGACTCAATCGGAAATTTCTTAAAAAATTTCTAAAAACTTCAAAAAGTTACAAAATGAGTCTGAACGAGCTTTAAAAGACTTGAAATATGCTTTGGGGATTTAGGTGACACTTTTGAGTGAAATTCGAATGATTTCGACAACATTCGGTAATTTTCAGATATAATCCAAAAATTATTTAGGGCAACTGAAAAAGCTACCGAACAATTTTGAAATATGATGAAAAGCTCCTGAATTAGGATTAGAGTCCCTAGGGATTAAAATGGTCAAAAACTGAGGTTGTTTGAATAGAATTTGGGTAATTTGAAAATTTCCTTACAAAAAGACCCTTATCGAAAAATATTGGATTTTAGGGATAATATGCCCAATTAAATTATTCTAACCATGCAATTGAAAGGTTTTAGGTTTAATTAGAGTATATTAAGGTCAATTTGAGATTTGGAATTATATAAAATATTTTTCAAATTTAGTTAGAAAAGTTTATCGGTTTAATTCGGTAAAGGGTAAAATGGTCATTTTGAGTTTTAAAGGTTTTTATATGTGTGAAACCCTAGATTTCCTCCCTCTTTCTCTCAAATCATCACCATCAATATCACTCTCATTCCCATTCTCTTCTCTCCTCCTCTCTGTCCATTTGATTGCTTTCTTTTCTTCTTTTTTGGGTCGACTAATGGTATAACCCATTTGGCTTCTACTTTATATAATACACAAACATCGTTATGGATTTTTAGTTAAACTCCAATTACTTTCCAATCATCATGCATCACCCTTCAATGGTTAGCCAAGAATTTGGTCCTATCTTCGATTTTGTTGCCCATGTAGGTAGCTTTACTATTATTGTAACATTTCAAAGCATAAATTCAAATGGGCACTCGTCATTTAAGTCCAATTACCTCTTCTTTAAGAGCTTCAATTGTAATAAGAAGCAAAAGGTGGCTACTTTGCTCAACTTGAGTAGTCGTCGAGCTTTAAGTCTCAGAACAATTCGAATTGAGTTTAATAAGGTTATTAGATTTCATTGTGACAAAATATCTATTGGGCTTACTTTAGTTCGCTTTGGTTTAGGAGATTGTCATAGTAATAACAACAGTGGGTTGAATGATGATGGTTGCAGAGTTATGGTGAATCAAGGCTTGCCTACTAATAGTGTTGAAGTCGAGAGCCCTAAGAAAGTTCTCATTTTGATGAGTGATACTAGAGGTAGGAATTGCGTGTCTGTGGAGGCTATTAAAGGAGCATGCAATGAAGAATTTGGTGATGATTATAAGGTATTTGTTATTGATTTATGGTCCATTCATACCCCTTAGTCATTTAATCAATTGCCCAGAAGTTATAATTTCTTAGTGAAATGTGGGCCATTGTGGAAGATGACATGCTATGGATTTGCACCACGAATAATTCATCAATCTAACTTTGCTGCAATTTCAACATTTTTAGCATATTCTTATTGTTTCAGCCATAGCTTGGCTTACAGACGTCCAAATTAGGTGGTTCAAACTGGAAATGAAACCTAAGACATAATAATAAAAATCTCTAGAAGAGATCTTGATCTAATTCTAGCTAAATGACATTGAAATTTGAGATTGAAAATAGTAACCTAATACTGCCTCTGTGTTGAAGTAGATTGTGATATTTAGTGCATATTTCATGATTTAGAAGTCCAAATGGCCATATTTTTTATGCTATGGAAACTAGACACATAGGAGAACAAATTTCTAGAAGACCTCAAAACCTAATTTGAATGTTTGCTATATGAAAATTAGGGAACAAGTAGACATATAAATTCTGGCCAAGGGACATGATGGGCAGGAAACTGCACTCTTTTAAGTTTGTTTTCGTTTCTGATTTTTAGCGAACCTTTTTGGATGTTTATGAAACTTTGCAAACACCTAGACATAAATGAAAAATGAATTACCATATGTGAATTGTGTGACGTAGTGTTTTGAAGAAATTGATAAGTTAGGAAGAGTAAATGATGGTATTGAAGTAATTGTCGAAGTTAGATTTTGAAATAGAGAACAATATGTTAGCTTATGGAAGTAAGCAAAAATGCGATTAGCGTACATGTTATGCGATTAAATGCTAATCCCAAATTTAGTTAAACCACATTTATAATTTTAATGCCTTATTTTCTAATTTGGAAATAAATGCCTAAGCGAAATGTGCTTTATGTAGGTAAAGGAGAGGCACAAAATGCATGAGCATGCTTTACGATAAGTTTGTGAAATTGTGAGTGTTCTTTAAATTGATTTGATGCAAGTGGTTTTTGTTTAAGGAAACTAGCAAGTTGTGAGTGTATTTTAATTGTTTTATATGACTAAACTCTTTGCAAAAGAATTGATGACATTTGAGTGTATTTTAAATTGATTTTATGAAAATGATTTCTATTCTATCATGAAATGAATATTTATGTTGAGTTTTATGCAAATGATATTTTATACATGAATATTGCTAGCATAAGTGTATGCTTTGGCAATATATGAGTTTTAATTTGAAAGTTAAATTTTATATGATTAGGAGTTGCATTGAAATAATTCAATTATGAATCCTCCTATACTTGATTTAGAAAATAAGATGAGTCGTAAATGTAAGAGTTGCTTTTGCCTATAGTACACCGTTAGGCTTTATGCATGTTATTATACCGGTATATTTATGGAATTTAACGTATTACAAGTAAGCGAAATAGAACTAGCTCCGTAAATGGTGGTTAACCAGTAATGGGTAAGCGATGTAGAACTAACTCTCTGACTTGTTATAAGTAAGCGATGCAGAACCAGCTCCGTAACTACCAGTCTATAGTGGTTAAACTGTTGCAAGTGGGTGATATAGAACCAACTCCGTAACTAGTGATTAACCGTTTGCGAGTAAGCAATGCAGAACTAGCTCTGTAACTTTACACCTAGTGTACGATATGGTAAAGAAACTAGTGGTGGGCTATATTAAGTAAGAAAAGTCATGAAATAATAATGCTACCACTATTTATTTTTAAAAGTAATTCGAGAGCCACTGTATGGTACCAATTCTAATGATTGGCTTATTTTTAGTATAAAAGTTTTCAGAAAACTTATTGCCACCACCGTTTATTGGTTAAAGAAAAAGGAAAATGGAAAATGGAAACTTTTATATGATGAGTTTAATTTCGAAAAAGCCTTTCGAAATAGTATTTCAGAAAAATTGAAATTTTGTTTTACGAAATGTTATGTTATT
Source organism: Erythroxylum platyclados (assembly GCA_027563515.1). NCBI lineage: Eukaryota > Viridiplantae > Streptophyta > Magnoliopsida > Malpighiales > Erythroxylaceae > Erythroxylum > Erythroxylum platyclados. Next base: position 3,031,475 of record JAOQMM010000009.1, on the reverse strand, counting down.
ACCATATTTGATGATGCACAAATAAATTGTTATGCAAATGCTTTAACATGAGTTTTATGATTGTATAGGAATATTGCAGTTATGTTGTTATGAAAAGTTCAACTTTTTTAGTGAACTGATTAACACTCACTAAGCTCATTAGGTCACTCTTATTTTTATGTTTTTAAACAAACTACCCTACGTATGCATACAACCGCTGCAGTAATTAGGACTCTACCTCAAGATTAGTTGTATCGTTAGGTGCTGTTGTGCTTGTGTCATTTTGATATATACATTTATGTAAAGAATGTATTTTTATAAAGGCTTTTAAATGAAATGTATGAATATGCTTTAGCTTTTAAAAGTTTATTGCAATGATTGTTGAGAATTATTTGTTCGGGGTTGCTTGTGAGTGGACTTAAAGTCCAAAATTTATAGTTGAGAGATTGGTGTGAATATAGAAGTGTTTTGAAATTTTATAGAGCCTTTGAAAATTTTGGGAATGTCAAAATGTAGTCGTTGTGTTACCGAAATTTTTAATAAAATGGTAAAAAAAATCTGACTATTTTTCATGCTTTTAACTTTTAAAATAGAAAAGGTTTTTAACAGTTGAACGACTTGGCTTTATGGCAACCCTTTGGTTGATTTAGATATCGATTGAAGGGTAACCGTGGGGTCACCGGAGGGCTCCACTCGAGTTCCGGAAGGAGAACTCCAAGATGGGTCCTTTCATGTCATTTTTACTGGTTATAAGGATTTTCCACTCCCACGAGTAAATATGAAATGCTTTGCAAACTGCTCATGCCCTAATATAGAGATTTGTGAATTAGAATATGTAATACTTAGTCGAATCGTATTCACACATATAGTTGTGTAGTGCAAACTTTCTTGAAAGAACATAGGAGAAGACAAGTGTCTAGAGGTCTTAATTTTAATGGCCTATCAAAGGACCTTATAAAGCTAATAGCGGATACGAATTTTAATGACTCATCTAAAGAACTAATTGACTCAATTCCCTATATAGTTCATCAAATTTCATATATGTTAGGATTCATCAAATTTTATAATTTTATTCAAAAAGTGTTAGTTACTTTTTGATTTGATGTTTAATGATACTTACGTAGATTAGGTATTTGTAGCAACTGTTAAATTTTGAATATATGTGTTTATCGAAATGCATTATTCTTTCATTTTTATCATATATATATATATATATATTATACATATCATACTTGAGATATTTTTAAACAGATACTTTTAAATTGAATGATTAATTGTTGATAAACTTGACATTTTGATTCCACAAATAATTGTGAAAATAATTAAAGTTTCTATATAGAAGTTGTCTCTTAAGTTCACTAAATTTGATAACAATCATGTATTAAATGTGTCATCATGGACATATGTGTTTGATGAAAATGATTATTATATCTAAAATTTTTTCATAGAATTCACTAAAAGTTAAAACTTTAATAACGACAATTCATAAATTTGGAAGTATGAAAATCCATTATATATTAGAAGAGCAAAAGGCTCTTGTCTCATTAAATGAAATCATGATCTTTGAGAAGGACACTATGACTTAACATGGGAAAATTGTGAGGCATGTGGCTCATGTAAAAGAAATAAGTCTTTGGATTATACAATATATATGATAATGTTATGCTAGAGATTAAAAGGCATGACCATGCTAAAGACATATGATTTGCGATGTTAATATGTTACAGTTGTACCTGAATGACCATATTATAATCACTAACTATTATATTGGACATATATATATATCTGTATGTGTGCACACGCTCGCAGGGTGTGTGCATGCGTGTGTAGATGCTGTAATAAATAATTAAATCATACATGAGAATATGAGATTGGAGAATTCAATGTTGAGGCTTGTGAAGCTAATGCCAAATATAATTAACTAAGGGATTTTAGTCATATCTTGTCTTATACTAAGCTAGTGTAAGTTGTTACACATTCTTGCCTCCACATTAAGAGCATATGAAAATGGACTTAACCCATAATATGAATATCAAGATAATATAGAATGCTATAAGGAACCTATTAATAAATATCTTAAGGCTATAAGCCATGTATTAAGGCATATATGGCTAAGTTATGCTCTCAAGGAGTTAAAAACTAAAAAGAGGAAAAAATATAATGAGTCTAAATGAAAAATGGAAAGAAAGCCTTCCATAATTCTTAGGATTCTAAGAAGGATTAAGGCAAAATAAAATAGGAAATTAAAAGGACCTCCCACAGAGAAGAAATCTTGTCTATGTATTCTTTTAGTTAGCCTTGGATCCGAGATTAATTTCTATAATGGTGAAAGGACAATTTTCTTGGAATTTTAATTATCAGGGTTTTATGGTATTAGATGTTGTTTATTAAACGAATAAAATTAGTTTTTTATTTCATTTTTTAATAACATCATCTAGTTTTTATAATATGTATGCCAGTTTGTGGCATGCTAGATGAATAAATCAATTGATCAAGTATATTTTGTTTAGAAGAAATACATAAAGTGGAATAGTCTACTTGTGAATATTATCTAGCTAACAAAATAGTAAGAAAACCATAGAATATAGGACAAAAAGCTGCTAAGCTATTGAAAGTAATTAGTTAAGATATCTATGGCTAAATGGATGTGAGAGCATAGCGTGAAAGTACTTATTTCATCACATTTTTTAATAATTGTACTTATTATAGTTATATTGATTTGATTTCTTAAAATTTGATACATTATGTTTTTTCAAAAAGTTCATGACTTTAGTTAAGATTCAATAAGATAAAGTTGATACAGACTTCGAGAACTGGTCGAATATAAGAGGAGTTCTTTGATCAATTTAAGAGGTCATATGATGAAAATTGAATGGATAGCTAATGACTATCATATGAATCCATTAACAAGATGGTAGTGCAGAGAGGAGAAATAGAACTCTTCTTATGGTTATGTTTATAATGACAAAGGCAAATTTGCCCATCACCTATTAGGGTGATGTGTTATTGATGATAACATTTGTACTTAATAGGGTGAATATTAAATCATATTCTAAAACACCATATAAGATATAGATAGGTAAAAGACATGATTTACCATATCTGATTTCTTGAGAATATATTTGTTACCTATATTCACAATCATCTTATAAGTATAGGAATTCAGGTTCCAATGGGAAGAAGAAGAGTATTATTAAAAGATATTTTTTAACATTCCAAAGGGTAAATATCCAAATGTAAACAGGTAATAAATAAGTAATAGAATTTGCATCACAAGATATCCCATTCTTAGAGATTGATTTTTGAAAGCAAGAAAGATAGTTCAAAACTATATAAGAGATTTAATTAGAATGATCTTGCAAGAAAAGACTAATTAAAAGGTATTGATCCAAATAGGAGCAATTTAAGAGATGATGAAATGGTTTCTGATCAATGATGTATACTGATCAAATATCAATATCAGATCAAACCCACAGATATCAAGTATAACTATGTCAAGGAAATAGTAACGCAAAGAGAAATGAATATGTCTAATGACTATTCATAATACTTGCTATCGATGATGATAGTTTATTTATCATCGAATATTTGATGTAATATATGTTTAACTGAGAATTAAACGACATTTTTTAAAATGAAATTTAAATGAAAATTTAGTGCTAGAAATATGAGAATGCTTAATTTTGAATTAAGCTTTATTTTCTAGAACGAATGTTAAATGAGTGTTGAATATTTGGTTCTAGATACAAGAAGTATTTAGATAGATAGGAGATGCCTTCCCATAAGGGTGATTACTTGTACTATTTTGTAGGAAAGGAGATGAGACAAGTTTTAAGTGATTTATCTAGGTGATAAACGAGAGCTCAAGGCTTAAAAAACTAATGTCAATATGGAGTATTTTCAAGGGTGTAAGTGGTTATTAGTAATGATATAACCTAAAGAAACATTATTTTACCCAATCTTAATATGCCAAATATTATTTGTGAAGGGTAGATTAAATAAATAAAGAAGTGAACTTAAGTTAGGCATTAGGTATGCATGAACTATCTTCTGTATAGTATTTGCGGAAAGACATATGCTTTAATAAAAGTGAGTTAATACGTAACATACGAATCATACCATGTGCGCATTTTCGACCAATAAGGATAATATAAGTCATATTCTCAACTTATAATGTGTAAGGATCCTTTAAGGCTATATGAACCTTAAATTCAAAGTACCCTTTTTACTCTAGTTCTAATTCAGAGAACTGAATTAATATTTTCTATCTTAGAATGTTATTGGAAAATCACGAATGATTCGATATAATGAGACATTATAGAAAAGTGAGTTAATTTGATTCAAAGAATTAAGTTATAAGAAAGATCGTTTCAATTCCAAGTTTGCATCAAGATGTATTCAAAAGGGCCCATCTTTTATATAAAAGGTAGTACGAATATAAAATATTTATCTAATAAGAGTAAGACGATGATTGATTCAATAAATAATCTAAGGTATAACATACTAATTCACTAAAGAATTGATTCGCTAGTCGATAAGTCATATATTCCTAAGAGATGTATGACATTATACTGTCATAGTATGCTAGTCGCATAAGATGTTAGATGAGTAAGAGTAATGCAAAATCGTTTTCTTTCTAGTCAATAACTTTACTATGTGTGAGTGAGAGATAATAGATAAACACACATAATAAATTAATAATATGAAACGTTATAATTGTAAATATCACAACTATTATGATTTATCAAAAAGATAAGTTATTGAATGAGAAAAAATTAAAATACGTGTAGAAATTGTTCACCAAGTTTGAGATTCTTTAAGGGGCTATTTGTTTCTGTTTTTTTCTTCCTTTTTGTTGTAGTTTTTGTAAAATGAGAAACAAGTAAAACGTGTTTGTCTAACTCTGTTGCAATTTTTTGTTTCTAAAAATAAAGAAAACCACAACAGTTTTACGGAAACATGAAAATATCGTTTCTCTGAATTTTGATCACACATTTTCTTCAACAGAAAAACAACATATTCATGTTTTCTTATCTCTATTATCGTCTTTACAAAACCCATCTCAAATAATAGTACTTATCATTTTTACATCTATTTTGTTATCCCAAGCTCCTCTCTTACCTCTCGTTTGTTTCTGTTTTTCTTTGGGACTTTTGCCTAAAAAAAGCCTACATCCAAGTTCACATGAAGTATACCTCCATACCTAACACAACATCCAACAAAATTTTACAAGCCCCAAGCTTCGACTATCTCACCACACATAGATGAGGCAGCTCTGACGGTGACAATGAAGGCTGGAGATTGAAAGAGAAACGAAAAGTGGAGAAAATGTTGAGGCAAAATATCGACTGAGATATTATGGAAATAGAGAGAGATTGCAAAGATGAGAGAGAGATAAGAGACGATACAGAGGAGAGAAGAAGATAAGAACAAGTGTTATGTTTATTAACCAGAGGAATAAATGAGATTAAAAAAATCATATATTTTAAACTTAAAAAAGCTTATCTTGTCTATAAAGTCTTGTCACATTCCTTTTTCATAAGGCCATTGTAGTTCCGTGATTGATGTGTAAAATATAAATGAAGGAACTAGTTTATCAAAACCATCTGACTTGGTGTGGAAATAAATAATAATAAATAATTTGTTAATAAAAAGATGAATAATCACCAATAATTAGTCAAATAGTTATATAATTAGTTCTTATTCTTTAAAAAAATCCATTTCTATGTATAATATAAAGAGAAAATATTGTACGTCAAATAAATAGTAAAATTTTAACATAAGATGAAGATGTAAATTTTAAATTTTTTGATATTAAAAATATTAATATTTGTTAATCAAAATTAAAAAATTGATGTATTTTTATTTCAATAAATATTTTATTTTTACTTATTCTTATAATTTTTATTTCTTATTTATTATATACTAGTTTTATAGCGGTTTAATACCGGTTAAACTTTTAAATCTTTTCTTAATCAATTCGATGTCTGGTATAGTTTTCAAAACTTTGGATAAAACTATCCTATAAGAATTTAAGGAGTGGAATATGTTGTTGTATATGTAGATAAAAATATTCCTATATGTAGATAAAACTATAATGAGAATTAATTAATTTAAAAATATAATATATTATATTAAAATATATTAATATAAGAGTATAATTATAAAAATAGAAATAGGAAACATGTTTTTATTTTCAATTTTTTATTATAAATCTTATTTTTACTTTTTATGTTAGAAATCTCAATCAAAATTTTTTTTATTTTTTAATTAAAAATAAAAACTAAAACTAAAAGCTGCAACCAAAAAAAAAATGAAACCAACGTGCATTATATAATTTTTATTTTTAATTAGTAGTTTAAAAAAAATTAAAAATTAAAAATTATAATAAAAAATAAAAGTGAAATCAAATGAGAATTTAAGTTTTTCATCTTATGCGTAAAAATAAAAATTCTTAAATTAGTAATACAAATATATTCGATCCCCGATATCAGCACATGATTTGGCTGATTGGGTGAAGTACGGGGGCCTCATTAGGTTAACATGCAGCAACCCTTAAGAGCCAAGGCTTTCAGATTGGACTTCCTCTATATAAGGGTAGCTTGCGATCTTCAAATTATTTAATTTCCAAAAAGAAAAACATAGCGTCGTATTATTCGTTGAGAAGACGTGCTACTGCTGTGGTGAGGTGCAGTATAAAACACGGGATATGGAAACTTATCAAGACGGTACACCGCGGGTTTGTTTCTCTCAATTACGAAACGAATCGGATCTCCTCTCTCCTCTCTCCTCTCTCCTCTCCTCTCCTCTCCTCTCTTCTCTCCTGCGATTTGTCAATCAACATGCACGATCCCAATCACAACATAGCCCTAATCGACTCCTTCTGCGAAATCACATCTTCTACTCGTGATGAAGCCCTTTTCTTCTTAGAGTCTCACCAATGGGATGTCGACGCTGCGGTCTCTACTTTCCTTGACAACAACGCTTCCGCAGCCGCCACCACCACCACCACATCTGGCCCCCACCAAATCCCTCCTAATCCTCTCTCTCCTTCCCCCTCCCGCTCCCCGTCGGGGTCTCACTCCCCCAATTACTCCCCCTCCCACTCTTCCTCTCCTTCCCGTTCCCGGTCTCGCTCTCCGTCACCCACTCCTCCCTCCCGTGTTCCCTACAAGCTCAGATCACGTCAATCCAAGTCGGCGGGTGCTGGCAGCAGCAGGACACGCGGCGGGATTCGTACGCTTTCTGACCTGAATCGGGTCCCTGAGGCCACTGGGTCCAGCAGTGACGAGGACGAGGACGAGGCCCAGCGCTATTATACCGGTGGAGACAAGAGGTTGAGTTTGTCTTTCTTTTCCTTCTAATTGATTTAATGAGAGCCGAATTATCCTTGATTCTAGTTAAGTGTTGATCTATTAGTTAAATTAAAGCATGTATATTACATTGTTTGATTCCAAAAGCGATCTATCTATCTATCTATCTATAATAATTTTTGGTGTTTCTGATGTGGTCTTTTTTTAGTGCAGTGGAATTTTAGTCCAGGACCCTACAAAACGTTACGATGTGGATGGCATTTTTGATCAAGCTAGACTTTCTGGAGCTGTGGACAGGTCTGCTGATAACATTCGACCTTCTTCTTCAAGTTCAAGAAGCTTCACTGGAACTGGGAGATTACTATCGGGTGAGACGGTTTCGGCTGCTCCTCAAGTTGTCAATCATACCATTGTGCTTTGGAGGAACGGCTTGACTGTTGATAATGGTCCCTTGCGTCGCTTTGATGACCCTGCTAATGCTACCTTCTTGGAGGCAAGATCTGATCAGTTTTTCCTTTATATCATTTACTTGATCTTCGGGAGTTCAAATTGTATCAGAACTGCTGTTTGTTCATCTTTGTTTGATGCCTAGCATCATGATACTACTGCATGCTACGTATCTTTGGCCGACCAAATGACTGAAATAACATTGCAAATATGCTGACTTATATGTCTTTCTGTCTCTTATATAGTTTGTTGACTTCTATGATCAAGTAAAGACTTGACTGGTCTGTTGTTGGATGATTAACCTTATTTCTGGTCAGATATATTTGCTTATTTTGTTAAGCGAGTTAGTCAGTGATTTCTGCTTTCATCAACTTCTTGCCTGCGGTAAAATTTTTAGATACTTCCAAGTTAATTCCAATTCTGTTTGATATATGGGCTTATGATTAACTCTTCCAAATGCAGAGCATTATGAAGTCCGAGTGCCCACAAGAACTTCAACCTGTAGATAGGAGGACAGAGGTCCACCTTAATCTTATGAGGCGAGAGGAGAACTACTCAGTGTGTACCTTTTCATCCTCTCTCTTTCTCTCTCTCTCTCTCTCTCTCTTTTTGGGTACCCCTCCTGGCTTCCCAGTAAACCATTATTTAATTATCAGCTGCTTATCCTATTCTTGGCTATACAGGAACCAGAGAAGCCCCGAGATCCATTCCAAGGTGTCGGAAGAGCTTTAGGCAACAGCAGCAGCAGCTCTGCTCCCTTGGATACAAGTCTTCCTTCGGATTCATTAATGACTGCTCCATTGCCAGCAACAGGATTAGTTGTAGATTCTTCATCACCAACAACATCAATTCAGCTAAGGTTAGCAGATGGCACGCGCATGGTTTCACGCTTCAACTTGAACCATACCATCAGAGATTTACGATCCTTCATTGATGCATCAAGACCAGTAGGAGCAAGAGATTATCAATTGCAGACAATGGGGTTCCCTCCCAAACCTCTCACTGATCTGGATCAGACAATAGAGGAGGTGGGCATAGCTAATTCTGTAGTTATCCAGAAATATTAATTTGGTTGCTTGTAGAATTTGAATTACCCAACTTTAGTTTCATCATATCTGTTCTAGAGATTGTTAATTCCATTATATTTGGAATTCAAATTATATAACAGCAACTTCAATTCTGATTTCTGTAAAGGATTCTTGAATTTGAGGACAAGGTAGATTTCGCTCCTGACGAAGTAAAGAACCTTGGAAAATGTGTTTTAATCATATGGTAACAAGAGGTAACAAGAAGTGATTAATTTAAAAAAAAAAAAAAGAGGTAAGGAGAAGTGACAGGCAACTGGAGCAGGCTAGCCCTTTAATTGAAATAGTCTGATGATTTGGAAGTAGAAATTTTTCTTTGGAAGTTGAAAGTAAATTGATTAAACGGCTCTCAAAGAGGGAATACAAGCAATAAGGAATGTACCTTGACCAGATTAAGAATTGCAGACCTACTAAAGACCAATTCTAAAGAGCACTAAACAAATAAAGACCTGATTTGTGTATGCGCCATGTGATGTGATCTGTTAACATAGCATTAGGCATGTAGTTTGGTAAGTGGTCTCTGATAAATGAGAACCCTCTCAAGTTACAATGCCATTGGTTGTTCTGGATGATCATTCTAGCATTATGTGTCTAAGACCTTGTGCGTAATGGACTTTCTTAGAGTTTAGTAGTTATGAAATTTTCAATCAAATTCCAGAAACTGGAGGCTTTTAAGTGTTAGAGTGAATTCATCTCATTCTTATGACTCCCTATCACTGAACAACTTCCATATTCTCTTGATAATGAGCATTTTGTTTATTACTTGTACCCTTGTAAGTCACGTGCCTCCTTGCTTAGGGACAAATTTCAGGCCATATCACCTTAGAGTTCTTGTTCATCCTTGCATCATCAGATCAAGGAAAGTTCCTTATGATCTTCTCAATTGATTTTACTAAGTTTTTGGGAAGCATTATATGTGAGCTCTAATAGTTGTGCATGCTATTGAGAATTGTGCTAATTGATTGCAATCTCCTTACCTAAGATATAAGCTTATTCTGCTAATAACCAATTCTTTTATTAGTCACATTAAAGAGTGTAAGCAATCTCTATAAGTTGATCTACTTATGATGATTGGAATGCCCAAATACTTAAGAGAGACATATTGAAGTTGGCAATATGAAATTCTTGAAAGTTCCTTAGCTGGGTTGGATAATCCCATAGAGAAATGGATCTTACTTTTGGAGTATTTAATGCTCAACTTATACATTCTTTTAAAAACATGTAAAGAGTTCTTTACGGATTGCATAGAGAGCTTATCAATCTAGCTTAAGAGCATCATATCATCATCAAAAGCAAGGTTAAATAGTTTGTTTTCGTTGCATTTACTATGATATTTGAAGTTGCTTCTTTGTTTAATGTCAAAAGAATTAACCTAGGTAGAATCTCCATGAATATGGTGAAAAAAGTAAAGGAATAAATGATCTCCTTGTCTCAATGATTTGGCATATGTCAAAGTGCTAGTAGGTTCACCATTTATAATAATGCCGAATGAGGTGGTAGTGATGCATTGTTGGATCCATTCTATGAAAGCCTTAGGAAAGACAAAGTTTAAGGCTACTTAGAACAAAGGCCCACTCCAAAGAGTCAAAAGCCTTATGAGAAGTTAATTCTTGAGCAAATATTGTAATTTAATATGTTATCCACAATGTTTCTTCCCTTGATGAAGGCGTTTTGGCTGGGATTAATAAATTTCCTTAGAGTTCCTTCCAATATTTTAGCAAGCATCTTCCATATGGTTTTGTAGACAACATAACAACATATATTGACCTAAAATTATGGAAGGAAGTTGGATTAGCAATCTTGGAACTAGATTGATGTAAGTTTGGATTAGCAATCTTGGAACTAGACTGATGTAAGTTTTATTAATTTCCTTCAACATTCTTCTATAAGTTGAGAATTTCTAAATGGCCTTTGTAACCATATCTCCAACTTTATTCTAGGAATTTTATAAGAAAAGAGCATTATAACCATATGCTCTAGGGGCTTTGGTAGGGTCTTGGCTGGATAAAACTCCCTTGAAATCATATCTAGTGGAAGGTATCTCAAGAACTACAACTTGAGTTTGATCAATAGAGTCATTGATGAATAAATAACCTAGGGATGAAAGAGGATTCTCCTAAGATGCCTTTGAAGTATGAGAATAATTTTTTTGGGCTCCTCTTGGTTTGTGATGGGATTTCCAATTTGATCCTACAATATGGTGAGTTTGTTTTGATTTCTTCTAGTATTGATGAAATTATCGAAAAAAAGTTGGTTCCTATCTCCTTATTTGAGCCAAAGATCCCTTGAATTTTGTCTCAAGAGGCTTTTGTGGATCTCAAGAGCTTGCATATGATGATTGAGGCAAGTTTTTTCAAAAGATCTAAGCCTTTCATTATCTAGAGAGCTTATACCATTATGCTTTAATGATGGCTCTCTAGCTCTTTTGATAGCTTCTTCAATATCTAGACAAGGAGACTTGTTGAAAAGCTTAAGTTCTTCTTTCATTCATTTAAGCCTCTACGTGCATATATAGGCCTTGTGTCCTTCAAATTCCATTTGCATTCCTTTCTTGATTGCATTTTCAAAGCCTAAAACATTTAGAAGATAATTATTAAACCTAAAGGGTGATCTCATAAGCTTGCCATTATTGAAGTTGTTAACCACCATATAAGAGAGATCCAAGTTGATTGAGTTCCCAAAACAAGTTAAAATTAAGAGAAATTACATCATCCATTTATCATTAACCAGAGCTCGTTCTAGTTTCTTTCTTTTTATCCAAGCTCCACCTTGTTTTTTTTATCAATTTAAGAATTGACCTCTAACTATCGAGTTAGTAACCTTAATCTTATCAACAACTGTTAACAAACTCTCATTCAAATTTCCTTGGCTTCTTTTGATCTAACTAATTTCTAAGAGTATATAATATTATTATAAAATGTTACATTTTTATGCCAAGTTAGTTATAGACACAATTGATAGATTGATGAGCTTGGAATTACTAGATATGACAATATTTAGACGAATTATCTAATTAGTTAAATAGGAGTGTCTTGACTTGTAATTTGCTTTTTGTCCAAAATCTACCACAAATCACTAGGCTTTCCTATTACTGTCCTTATTTATTTTGATTTCCAATAAGCCTGTCAAACAAGCATTTTTCTAAAACAAAAGATACTTAACAACCAGTTGTTTGTTAGGGTTGTTTTTAGCTACCACGCATTACAAATAGAAAAGGAAATTAAGGAGGTGGTGAAGAGGGACCTAACAGTGTATTTTTTTCTTGGCCTCTCTGCTAGGTCTTTTTTTTGCCATTATGAATTCTACTTCATCCTTATTGGTATCATCGTACTTTGCCTTACGATCTGCCTAAGGTTTAGTGGGGTTTTCCTAGATTGTTCTATTGCAGTTGATTGAGCTATCAACTGGTTCCTTGGGTGAGAACCAAACTTGGTTATGAGAGCTTTCCAAAGAGACATTATGTGATTCTTCAACTGAGTTTGGGATCTCTTCTCTAAGTTATGTGATTCTCATCTCTAAGTTAAGAGGTAAAAAGTCTTTAGAACTTGGTCCGAGCATTGAGGGGTTGCTCAAAGTTGGGAGAACATGTCAAGTTAGGAGTAGCTGATGGAGTTAAAACAGAATCAAGGAGAGGAAAAGAGCCTTCTTCCATTGTCGAGTTTACAACTCCAAGTATACACATTTTGGAGTTACAGTTGCTTGCATGTATGAAGAAAAATTAGGAGTATTAGGAATAAGAGGAATGAATGAAGAAGGAATAGGAGATAGGAGATGAGAAACCAAAGGGGGAGTAGGAGAATCTGAGTCAATGATAAGTTTACAGTTATTTTTATTTTTAAAATTTTAAAATAGCTAAATTATATTTAAAAAATTATTAAATTCTTATAAAATCAAAATAAAATTAACTAGAAAATGTTAAGATAATTAGTTCCTAAAACAGCAATTAACAAAAACTATTAAATTATTTTCGTAAATGTAATTATCCTTATATTAAACAACAGTAGCTTATATTTAACATTTTAATTTTTCAACGCTTACATCCGTTTACAATCATTTAAAGTAATATTCAAATGGCCAATTATTTGCATATAATATTAAATTAACATCAACTTAATTACTAACCAATTAGTCAAAGTTCTAATAAATTATAAAATCACTCAAATTTCAAACTTACGTTAAATCTAAATGTAAATAACAAAGATAAAAACAAAAAGTTAAATAATGCATAAAAATAAAAATAAAAAAGATAAAAATAAAAGTTAAATAATAGATACCAATTGCTGTTTAAAAAATGCCACTTATTTTCTCTTTATTTATTTCAAAAAGCTAAACATACAGAATAAAGATATTCCAATGGCCCATGTAGAGAACTATTACTATTCTAGTATAAAAAGAAGAACTAAAGAAAGAAATATTGATTAGCAATTGTAAAAATTGATATAACATAAAAAATATCGTAATAAGATACAAATTATGATTCATTAAAATATAATTTATTAAAAATAAATTAGAAATGTTAAGGAAAACATCTAACTAGTCTTACTAATAAATTTTAAAAAAAAACTTTAAATACTGCACTTACATATTATATATTATGATTCCATGATCATCAAACAAATAATATACTAAACTCCTAGTGAAAGGATCCATCTCGGAGTTTCCCTTCAGAAACTCGAGTAAAGTCCTCCCAGCAACCCCACGGTAGCACTCTAATCGATATCTAACTCAACCGAAGGGTTCCCACATAGCCAAGCTGTTCATCTTTTAAAATTTTTTTATAATTTAAAAGTTAAAAGTGTGGAAAATAGTGGGATATCTTTTCTTTTTTTCAATCATTTTATTAAAAATTTCCGCAGTACAACGACTGTATTTTGACCTTCCCAAAAATTTTTTAAAATACCTGCATAAAATATTTTAAAACATTTCTAATATTTCATATACCATCTCAACTTCTGGAATGGAACCTCAGGTCCACATCACAAGCAATCACAAACATACAAATCTCAACATTTTAAAAATATCATTGAGGATCAAAGCCTTCGTAATTCATTAAGAAAAAGATATTCACAATCCCATTAATATTCACAAGATCACACTTTTGAACGCTTTCCAAAATAACTTAAAACATATCACATATGTAGTAAAAATAACACAAACACAGCAGCACCCGATGATACAACTAATCTTAAGGTGGAGTCCCAATTACTGCAACACTTGTACACATACCTGACGTGGTTTGTTTAAAAACATAAAAATAAGGGTGAGCTAAATGAGCTCAATGAATATAATCAGTTTATTAAAAGTTAACTTTTTATAACAATATGAACAAATTAGAAGTTAATAATCATAGTGAACCATTTTATTGGAGATTTCATGAGACATAAAGGAGAGATAATAAGCAATAAAGAAAGTCTCATGATGAAAGAAGTGTATATCATTATACTTTAACAAAATGTAATTTTGTTATTCCAATTTCTTTTATTTTGACTTCAAATGAAACAATAACAACACCCAGTATAAATCCTATTAAGGCAGGGATCTAGGGAGGACTAATAGTACGTAGCCTTACCCTTAACTAGTAGAGAGGTTATTTCCAAATAACTCACATGAAATAGGAAGGAAGGAAAATAAATTAAATAAATATATAATAAAGAATAAATAAATAGTAGTAATTAAAATTCTAAGTAAAATGATAATAAAAATAAATAAATCCAAATATATATAATAAATGGTTAAAATAAGATTTTTTAAAATGCATAAATAAATAAATACAAATAATAATAATAATAATGATATATAATAGAATAAAATAAAATAATGACCTAAAATGAAACAATTTTGATTAATTTTTCATATTTAATGAAGCTTGATTATATTAGACTTATCATCACTATTAATTTTGTGATTTAAAGTTTTAAATAAAAATTGTTACTATATCATTCATTTTCATAAAATTAAGGTTAATATGTTATCTCTTATCATATAAGTTAATTCAATTCTTAAATTTTGTTGTTTAAAATAAATAAAAATAAACATATTAAAGTTTGAATATATTTATTTAACACATTGTATATAATATATCAACACGAGAGATACTTTATAAAAAATAAAAGCATTCACATACCTCATGGATCAAAATTATTTTTCTATTTCAAAGTTAATCAATGAAAATTTTAATAAAATTTTTTATACAAGTTTAGATAATAAAAACATAGTAATACCTTTGAAATGAAATTTACTACCTTAATTAATTAATTTTTGTTCTAATCCAAATCAAATTCATTAAGGTAATCCTTTTCATAAGTTATTTTATTTCTATGTCAAATTTCAAAATTTATATTCCTAATCTAATTTTTTCATATTTCTAAACTAAATGTATTGAAAAGATCACATAGAAAATAATATGGTCTTTGTACCATTTCTATATACAAAGTCTCATATAATGAAACATTAAATATTTTCCTTCTTTAATAGCTAAAGTAACTCTTGCTCTACTTAAGATTGCTTCACTATAAACCACACTAAGTTAAGAAATTATATATTTTTACTTTATTTTGACATGTTGAATTTAAATTTTAATATTATATAATTTACTTTTTTATTATCCTCAGCATCAGTGACAATTTTTTTTATTTAAAGTATCTATCATCCTTTACATGTTATTTCCATTCTCTATCCTTTTACGTGATTCCTTAATCAAAATCTTTTTCCAGTGCGTTGTCACATAATTGGAATGTTATTAACCTTTAGATTGTAGTTTTATTAAACATAATCATGTAAATCTTATTAATAATTGAAGATACTTTAAAACTACATATCATCGGTTCCAATTTTTAACAAATATTTTGAAGAAAAACTTGATATACTGCCTAGTACTAGTAAGGGAAATTACTATGTTATTAACTGATCATACAACAATTTTTGACCCTACTAAAATTAGATACGTGATTTTATGCCATACAAATTATACTATAGTTCTTTCACTTAATATGCATCTCTACAATATATATTAAATCATAGATATTAATATATAACTCTATAAGATTTAAATATTTTGAATGTAAGGACAAACATTAAATACTTTTAATTTAGATGATGCGTATTTCGAATTGATACCTAAATTTGTTTGTTAAATTGCTATTATCTAGCTGTTAAATGTGCAAATTATGTTTTTATAAATTATTTCCAATAGATACCCTAACAATCGATCCACTAAGCATCACTCAACTTTTAATTTGACTTGTTAAATAAAAATAAGATAAGAGATTTTTTTTTAATGATGAAATATTTATTGAAACTCAAACCTGGAAGGGGTATAAGAACATGAGAAACTATGATAATTGATCTCCAAAGGTTCTGGATTCGTTCCAATATGGGACCAAATTGAAACTAATAAAAGAAGAGATAATGAAAAATCAAACTTAAGGAAAACTCAGTCTATAAATTTAAGCTTTAGCTTGAGATGAATAAAAGAGCAAGAAACTTGCCATCTTGAAACAAGCTCAATACTCTAATTTTTAAATATATTTTTGGCCATAATTGGCTCCTTAATAAAACCTTGTATGTTTTAGCTATTTATCTTAGAAGAATCACCTACTGTTTTCTTTCCAAAGAGCATATATACCAAATCTTAGCAGTAACTTGAACGTTATTGAGTCTCCCTTGTGAATGAACCTCTCTTACTCAGCTTGAGATAAGAGTTGAGTCCCGTTGCTTCCATAAATTTAAGTTATGCAATTGCTCTAAGCGTGGCTCCAAAATGTATTTGCATAGTGACATTTTAGTTAAAGGTGTTCTTGTGTTTCGATGGTTTGATTGATGCCTTGTATAAAGTGTTAGACAAAGCAATGCCTTTCAAAATATCCAAAGTTTGTAATTTTTGCTTTATTACTAGCTATAATATGAAAGAGGTCGTATAGGAATTGTTAGTGAACCAAACTAATATCCACTAGGTTACTCTTTTGATTAGTTCCTAAAGAGCGCCAGATAAGATTTATGATGTAGCATCACAAGCTATTTTAACTCTATAAAATCATGTCTTCATCCTCCACGCTGGATCTATAATGAAGGAAATAACTCATGATCATACTAAAGCTTTTATATTTGCGATGTCATTTCTCATTTGAGATAATTTCTTCAACCTTAGTCAATAAGAAATTAGACACTTTAAGTTATCAAGTCCCTGTAATCTAAATAAAGGGATAAGTTCATTCTAATTTTCAAACCAAAACGAAGTCTTCCTTTCATTACAAATCTTGAATTTCATTTATTAAACCGTAATATCAATTAATTTTAGCATTTGGTTGGGGGTCTAAGAGTTGCTTGGTTTTGCTTTGATGCTCTAAAAGCTTTGTTCATCTATGATATAGGAGCACAATCATCTTCCTTCTTCAGTGAGAAAAATTCCAACCATTTGACTTTGCACCAAAGCCATATTGTACTTTACTTGACCGTAAGAAATTCTTCATAATCCTCTATACTTCTTTAATCAAGTTTTGAAGCAAGTATAAGTGCATCTCTATTGGATGTGAAGATTATTTAATACTGCTAAGATTAGTTAAAGTCTTTATGTAAAATAGAGGAATTTGTTGTTCCAACAATAAATCCTTTTCTAAATTGAGTCAAATAAGGGATGATACTCTCTTTGATAAATTCTCCTATATGAAATTAGGATTCCCAAATATTTTAAAGGAAACTATTAAAGACATAGACCAATAATGCTTTAGAGGTTATCTGCCAGGCCCTGGGAGTCAAATGAGACATATAAATGACTCTTGCTTTGTTTATAGAGAGACCCAACATAAGGACAAAATATTGCAATGAATCTGTAAGAAATTGCACTGAGGTTTCATCAACTCCATATAACATCATGAGATCATTTGTAAATGAGACATGAAAGAATTTTAGCTTCTTCCATTTATGATGGAATTTAAAGTTTTTGCTTCCATTTATTCTCTAAGCTAACATTCCAGTTAATACCTTAATGCATAATACAAATAAGTCAAGAGAAAGTGTATCATCTTGCCTCAAACCAATGGCTCCTTTAGATGAAGTAGTTTGTTTTCCATTTATAAGGATTACAAAAGAGCTTGTTGAAATACACCACATAATATAGGATATAAAGATCTAAAGCTTGTAGGGAATTTAAAATAAAAGTCTAATTGACTGAGCCAAATGCTTTATCAAAGTTTATTTTCCTTATATGACTTCCTAGTGAATTTTTGTTTTTATAACTTTTAAATAATTCTTGAGCTGGCATTAAGTTATCTCCTATGCTTTTCCTTGGATAAGGCCCCTTAAGTTGGGCTGATGATTTCTTTAAAGACCTCCTTTAGCCCTTTTACAATCATTTTGGAGATCATCTTGTATCTGAAATTGCAACATGATATAGGCCTAAAGTCGCTTAAGGAGTAGATTTCGACTTCTCGAGCATTCTTCCATTTAAAAAGAAATCGAAAATGAATCAAATGATTATGTCACCAATCAAATTCCAACTATTTTGAAAGAAAAAATGCATTCAATCCATTAAGATCAAGCATTTTCAAGATTTAGCTCAATTAAAGATTATTTAATAATCAAAGTATTGAAGGGCCTTGAAAGAATCTCCTTTTACTAATGAGTAAGAGAGTTAGGAATAAATCCCTTCATGACTTGCATATCAACTTCTATTAAAGTTTCCTAGTATGCATTTAAAATGATTGATGATCAGTTCTTTAAGCTTCTCATGCTCGTTAATGATTTCATCATTGTTGTTCTTTAAAGAGAAAATCTTGTTAAAATTTCTTAAGCTTAAAATTTCATTATAAAAGAAGTTAGTGCTCCAATCTCCATCTTTTAGCTAATTGATTCTAGGTAGTGATTCTCTAGGGCTTGAGTATGATTGGTTAAACCCATTTTCTCTTTCAACTTCAGGTATACATCTCCAAGTTTAAGGTTTAATTTATTTTTAATAGCAATCAAAGCTTCTCTATTTTAATTAAGTAATTTATGTCTTTGACCATGTCTAGATGGAGTTTCTTCAGCTTAGCTTTCATAACATGGAGCTTTCTAATGCATTTAAGAATCAAACACTTCTACTTATATGCATAAGCCTTTTATAGTTTTTTCTTCAAACCCCTCTAAATTCATAAAAAAAATTGTTGAATCTAAAGGGGGATCTAAGCTTTTCTTTCCTTGCCCTAATTGTTACTTCTATGGATGAGTGATTTGAGCATATAGGGGTACGGAAGAATGCCCTGTTATTAGAAAACTTTACAAGCCTTTGGGGCCCTATACAATTTTTTCCTAATTGGCTAACTCCCCTCTTGGTTATTGCTCCATACGAAGTAAGCACCCCTAAGCCTTAAATATGATAAATTTGCAACATTAAGGTAGTTAAACCCATCTCCATTTCTTAGTCTATTATTCAAATTCTCACCTTTTACCTCTTGAGCAAGTATGATGCTATTATAGTCTCTAATTTCTATCCAAAGTGCACTCATTGAGATATTCAAAGTGTAATAACCGATTTTTCAAATTGAGGGATTAGAATCCTAGACTATTGCATAGAAGCTATATCATTGAAAATTCATGAATTGCATTTCATTCATATGCATATCAATAGCATACACATATGAATTGTGAATTAGTACATGTTGCAAAGAATGTATATGCACTTAATTGACTCATTCTAGGGTATAAAAGTTTTAAAATGATCATGACATGAATTGTGTATTGTTTATGCCTTGCATTTTGGTTTGATTGATTACAAGAAGTAAATTTGGAATTAATAGGTACAGTTGGAAAATTGATGAATTAAAATGTACATTTGGTCTAGGAAAAATACCAAGTGGTAAGACAAATTGATACATGGAAAATTAAGATGATTAAGCCTATGAATTAGCGACATTTATCATGGAAAATTAAGTGACAAATGGCATAGCTAATTAATTGACAAATAGTAGTAATGAGTGGGTGCTAAATGGCCTAGGTTAATGGTGACATTTGGCAACAAATATGAAGGGAAAATGGAGAGTATGCTTAGGGACATATGTCATGGTAATATGAAGACACCTAGCATCTAAGGTGTAAAGTTTCTACAGGAGTAAAATTAGTTTTGTTCATTTCTTCTTCTTATATCACCGAAACTCTCTCACCCTTACATCCCTGTGTTTTTTCTATGTTTGTGTCCAATTTCTACACCAATAATCCATGCTTTTACCCTTCATAAGATGGTTAAAGAATCAGCTTCTTGTTCTCCTTTGTTCTAGCCGAAAACCAACCTATTGTTACCTTAAATTTGTGATGATTTTTGCATGCATGGAAAGCTGAATTAGCTTGATCTTTGAGCTGGAATTTGAACTAGACAAGTAAGTAAAAGATTGATCTTTATGGCATTTTATAATAGAAGGATTATGATGATTGAATTGGGATGGATTGTATATGAAGGTGATGATGATGTTGTGTTGGAATGTGATGGATGAATTGGTAACTTTTCTGTTTTGTTTTGATGCATGAAAATAGTAGGTTATAGACTATTAAATGGATGATTTAGCTTGAGATTGAATTATAAATGAAGGTGGATTCATGGTAAAGATAGGTGTTATTGAAGTGTTCTTGAATATGGAAAATTAGAGCTGTAGGTCGAAATTATGGTTTCAATTTCATCTTTCTCTTTCGATCTATTTTACATATCTTTAAAGCATGAATTTGAAGAAACTCAAAGAATTAAAGTTGTAGATATAGGTCTAAGCTTGACCTTTGTGAAAGTTGCTTGATAAAATAGTGACTAGAGCTTAAGTTATGCTTGTTTCCCTAATACTACCTGTGACAGACCCCTATGTAGGAATCTTGTATTATTTCCTGATTTTTGAGGGCCTTAGAGTTCGAATCAGTCAAAGTATAAAACATGAAAAATGATTATTGATGTCTTATTAATGCTTATGTGAAACAGTATGGCTAGAAGATGTCTTGATAATGATTTATTGTTGTTTGAACATTGGTTGCCAGTCTGTCTCTTACTAGAAAACAGGACAGAATTTGGATAGAGATTGTATTCTAAAGGGAGATGTTGTTTGCGTAATTTTTCAATTTATTAAGACTAATGGAAGTCTAGTTTTAGGGGGCACAAAAATCATAGTATTTGGATTTTTGTAGAGAGAGTTATGATTAAAAAAAGACAGTTTATTTATAAAGGGACATTAGGAAAAAAGGTAGAGCACAATCGTGGCCCTAGTTCTGGGATGATAACTTCAGTATTGAATACATGTTGAACCAATCGAGAATAAGTCACTCTAATTTGTTGTATTGGACTTGATTAAGGCTAGGAATGAACCTATATTGTTGTTTGAGTAATTAGTAAAGAGTTTGATAAGTTATGGATATATAAACAATGAGGAACATGGGGTAAGTATGAATGAGAATTGGATAAATGTATGATTGATGAATTAAGAATGAATCAAGATCTTTGCATAAGTGTACATACTCGGAAAATCAATTGAGCATGCATTGAACATAACACATAAACATGTGTATGATGGAGTACTTATTTGATTAAACAAGTTAGTAATGTGTATATATGTGTGAATTGCATGATTTAGAACCACAAATTGACCAACAACATCCAGACATTGCCAGCTCGTCAAGGTAATAGCTATATAGAGCATACTATGAGTTAACCTAGATGTTTACTCACTATATTTGAATTGTTTTTAATTAACTATTAGATATTTAACTGTTACTGATATGATTGTGACAATTCCAGACCATCAAATGTCCTAGTTTGATATTCGGGATTGAATTGGAAGTGTTTGCAAATTGAATGTGAATATGGAAATGGTGTTTCTCAACTATATGTTGAATGCCGAACTTAGATCCGATGAATATGCTATATGACTGTGCACACTAAATGAGGGTTATTGATAGCATAATATGTGATTTGATGCATTTCTTTTACATTGATATGCATGATCAGATAAAAGAGTTGTGACCGAAGTAACCAACGTGAAAAAGAGCTTAAAGCTCAGAAATGTGTACAGAGAGCCATAGGCTCAACGATTAATAAACCCGGTATCCACAATGGGTACGGGACATTATCTGAAATGAGCCCGGTATCCACAACTGATATGGGATAGTTAAATAGGCGCTCAGTCACAATAAATTAAAAATGAAAGTGGAGTCTCATGTGCATTGCATATATATCAGAAATATTAAAGTGATTAATATTAAAGAGAAATTGAGAGAGACAAGGTTTAGGTGGTTTGAATATGTTAAAAGAAGACATTTTGAAGCTCCAATGAAAAGATATGAGATGATTGTACTTAGAGATTGTAAAAGAAAATAAGGAAAGCCTAAGAAGAATGGAAGGAGGTTATCAGAAATAATATGGCTCTGTTAGAACTTACCGATAACGTGACCTTCAATAGAAAATTTATCCGTACTAGGATACGGGTAAACGATCTCGCATAGGGAGATCTTTCTCTTTCTCATAAGTCTTCTAAACTTTTTCTTTCAATTCTTATTTCTTATATTTAGGCTAAACATTTACTATGTAGTACTTCTTTCTTAATTATTTAGCATAAACATTTCCTTACTTAACCTAAATATTTTATTGTAATGACTTGTTTTATTTATTTATTTCTTCTTGTTTGTGTATTTATTGACTTATTTTATCTTTTATTTTATTCTTAACCTTATTCTATAGCTATTGCATTATTTGTTTTATTACTTATTTTTATACTTTTCTTTTACATATTTTATTTATTTATTATTAATATCTTTTATGTCTATTTTATTTTTATTTTTATTTTTAATTATTACTTTACTATCTTAATATATTTTTATTTTTTATGTGAGTCTATCAGAAACAATCTCTTTATAATTTAAAGGTAAGGCTGTATACTTTTAGACCTTCTCATATCTTGAATATTAGTGAGACTTTCACTAATTCGTTGTTATTGTTGTTATTGTTATCGTTTTTAAAATTCGAGTTAGTATTGTAAAATTAAGTTTAAAATTTTATTACCATTAGTTGTTTATACGAGTTACTAGTATGAATTAAACCAATTTGATTTTAATTACTTGTACCACATGGCAATTCCTTTAGGGCCTGTTTGATTGGGTGTTAATTAATGGAATGAAATGGAACGGAACAGAATAATTTATAATGGAATGGAATGAGATATAGTAAAGCGTTGTTTGGGAGGGATGGAAGGGTTTATAATGTAATGTGGTGAAATATTTTTGAAAAATGAATGGAGTAGAATATAATGTATAATAAATGACTATTATACCCTTATATAACAAAACATATTAAAAAATCGTGGCTTATTGCAAGTCACACGTAGCAAGTCACCGCGTGACTACATGCAAGTCACACAGTTGTGACTTACCCAAGTCACAGCAAGTCACACGATGCAACAACTTGTGACTTGGGTAAGTCACAACTATGACTTACCATTGGTCATAGTTGTGACATGTTAAGTCACGATTTAGTCACAACCGTAACTTGGTCACATGTCACAAGCGTGACGGTTGTCGGTCAAACGCAGTGACAAGTGAGACGGCAAACGCAACAACGAGTGAGACGGTGCTCTTCGACTACAGGGTAAAATATATTAGATATTATATGTGTATCAGTTTACATTCTATCGTAAACCCTCTGATTCGAAGATTTTTTATTTTCACTGTTTAGGATGGAATAAAACGTAATATGAAACCCTTCGCTTTCATCCCATTTTATTTTATTTCATTTTATTATAAAATCTTACTAAACCTTAAAATTATATTACATTACATTCTATTCTGTTATAAAAATAACAACCGAAGGCAAAATGAGTAGTACAGGTCTAGGAGCCGGAAAGACTATTCGTGGGGATGTGTAAATCGGTAATAGCAGCAACCAAGAGCGTTAATGACGAAAGCGAACTATGCAGAAAGAGAAATTGCAAAGACGCTTCACAGTAGCAGTTCCATACACGCTGGTCCTTACTAAATAAAAAGGGTATGCGAACTCAAGTGTCCAACAAACCTTGATTTTTTTGTTTTTTTTGTTTTTGGTCTACTCTCTTTTTCTCATATATTGAAGAACTGCGTTTATTTACAAATTGCTTTGCTTACTTTTACTTGTTCAACTGGGATTTAGTTGAGTTGAGACTGTCGAAGCAATGCTTGTTATTTTGATATATGCATGTGGTTTCATCCCAAATATGCACACCTTTTCTTATGGTTAGATTAGGATTACTTGTGATTGTCATGCTTTGTGCTTGTGATGATCAGCAAATGGCTGGAGTGCTGACGAGAATCGTGAGGAGTTTAAAAGATGAAGTTGTTTTGCGCTTGCCTATTTTACCCAGTAGGTATTTATCTGTTGGTAGCAGACCATTAGTAGATAAGGCTGTTGCAGATGGGGAACTACGTGTGTTCGTGGTTGCTGGAGAGGTTTCGGGCGACACTATTGGGGCTCGTCTTATGGCCTCCTTGAAAAAGCTCTGCCCTGTTCCTGTTCGCTTTTCAGGTGTTGGGGGGTAAACAACTGTCTCTGCACTTAAACAATTGAAAATTTCCCCATTATAGTTAATGGTTTTCAGAGGATGAGTATGAAGCCAAGTGGTAGGCACCCCTTCTAGGTGGCAAGAGGTCCTGGGTTCAACTTTACAGCCCCTGCTCTAAAGGCATAGTTATCTTCTAGGAAACATAAAAATTTGTTTAATCTAGTAAGTTAATCTCTAGAAGTAGATGGCATGTAAACAGGTAGAGATCATGATCTAATGCTTGCTCTTTTTGCTGATAATATATTGGGTAAAACACCTTCATCTGTTCTTTCTTTCTTCTCAATGTTATGTGCTCTGCAGATTTGAGATCGTTAGGAGTACAAGTGATTGCTGTTTCTACTTAATTTGCAGAAGTTTTACGAATTTGTGGATCTAGGATATGCTATCCTTAAAATTATATTTTTATGTGCATAAGGTCAATGATGGCTAAGGAAGGATTGGAATCTCTTTTTCCTATTGAAGATATTGCTGTGATGGGAATATGGGAGCTGTTGCCCCATTTGAACAATTTGAGGGTGAGTTTATAGGGTGAAGTATCATAATTTCTTCAATGAATCAAATCTAACAAAAAAATATCTTTTAAATGTCAGGTTAAGTTGAAAAAATCAATTGAGTATGTCTTTTGTTTTCAACCTCATGTTGTTGTGACAGTGGATTCCAAGGGTTTTTCTTTTCGTCTTCTAAAGCAGTTACGAGGTAATGTGAACCGCCCCCTTTGTATTACCATCTCTGCTTACATATCACTTAGTCATAAGTTTACTGGTAGGAAAACTGGAGAAATGGTTTTTGCAGCTAGATGCAATCAACAAGGAAAGAATTACCCAGTACACTACCATTATGTGGCACCTTCATTTTGGGCATGGAAAGGTGGGGAAGCGAGACTTAGACGCCTTGCAAATTTTGTGGATCATATTTTCTGTATACTTCCAAATGAGGACATAGTTTGTAAAACAAATGGGGTGGATGCAACCTTTGTCGGCCACCCCATTTTAGAAGATGTTTTGGAGTTGAACTCGGTATGTATTTGTCTGTTAATACATTTTGGTAATTAATTACTAGTTTTTGTATATTTGATCTACAGATGCATAATGTTCCTCAGAAAGATTTAATCTTCAAGCTTATGTGAGTTTGTTTATATAAAAGATTTGCTTGCTCTAGAAAACTTTTTTGGTATATTTGTTGGATATAAGAAGTAGTCATTCAAATTTTAAACAATCTAGTGCCCATTAAAGTACGAATCATATTTCAAAATTGACAGTCACCTTGTCTGGGAGAAATTATAGCAAGTACTAAATGTTTAATCTAGTGATCAATCATCTAGTGGATTTTATATACTTACAATAGGCTAGGCATGCACTCCACCTACATGGGGAGTCCTAGAGAATAAGAAGTGTTAAAATCAACATCAAAACTTTTCTTTTATTGTAGAGTAATTTATAGATAAACGCAAGCCCTTTAATGGGCATGCCTTTTTCTTAATTTTTCTTTTCTTTCTTTGTCTCTCTTTTTCACAGTACCGGTATGCATAGATACATACTATTTGAAATTACTCAGTTCTTTATGTTTTTCATTGATGCTAATACTTTATTATGTATTAACCCATTTGTGTATCATACTTAGGGAAAGCAGCCACATGGATGGAGAATACAGAAGGATTGTGAATATTTTAGAAGTAAATATGCAGTGCCTTCAGGTAATGTGAAATGTGACGCATAGTTTGATTTCCTGTCATAAGTACAAATATGTTTATCAATCAGACAATGGTTAATGTTACAGTTCTACTAATGAGTACTTAAGGAGTTTGATTGATTAATAGGAACGTCACCCTAGATCTCAGTGGTTAAACTTCTTATGTCTTAAATCTTTATTATATGTAGAAAAGAGCTGTTTGGTGAATATATTATGTATTGACCCTTCAAGTTTGCATTTGGTAGATGCCAGTGTCATATCCTTGCTCCCTGGAAGCCGATTACAAGAAGTTAGCCGGATGCTTTCCATTTTTACCAAGACTATAGAACTGATGAAAGAATCCTTCCCCAAATTGTTAACAATCATTCACGTGGCTCCCAATCACCACGTGGAGAACTATATAAATGAAGTCACTCAAAAGTGG
The DNA here is from genome assembly GCA_027563515.1 of Erythroxylum platyclados. NCBI lineage: Eukaryota > Viridiplantae > Streptophyta > Magnoliopsida > Malpighiales > Erythroxylaceae > Erythroxylum > Erythroxylum platyclados. The sequence continues at coordinate 3,005,008 of JAOQMM010000009.1, read as the reverse complement.
CCTGGGCCAATAGTTTTGATTCCAGGAGGAAATCTACATCTTAAATACTGTGCATTCAGTGTAAGTCTCCTATTTATTTTTTATCTGTAGTGAACGTTCATATATTTAAATCAAATAAAAAGAAAGGTTTATAGCCGTTTATGAATGAAGTTCCTAGAGAGTGCTACAATTCAGTGTTCCCAGTTCCTGTAAATCCCATTCTGAAGATGCAAAAGAGGATAAAATAACTTTGTTGGAGGTTTCATTGGCATTACCAGATCACTTTGGTGTAGTTAACTGCCATTGACTGTACCTGATTTCCCTTTTCTGTAGAATTCAGCCGTAGCAGATACTATAAATAAGTACCTTATATTTTCCCATTTTTCTATTTTGTCTCCCCTACCTCCCAAGAGTCTGTACGTGGGCACATATGTCTGACAGAACTAAATAGCTATATTGTTTCCTGTTTTGATTGTGATCTTAAATTAGGCATTTTTTATGATAACCCTTTTAACTGAGTACCAAATGCAAAGCTTCTCATTTACCATTCCTAGTATGTAGATTTGGAAAACATGAACTAGATAGTTGTAAACTTCATTGTTGTTGCTGGATTGAACTCAATGCCTTGCAGGCCAGCACGGTGGCGTTATGTACTTCAGGAACAGTGGCTATGGAATTGCAGCTTGCACGCTTACCCTGCGTAGTTGCTTATCGAGCCCATCTTTTGACTGAATGGATAATCAAGTATAAAGCAAAGATACCGTACATGTCTCTTCCCAATATACTCATGGATTCAGCTATAATTCCTGAAGCTCTTTTTCAAGGATGCACAGCCACGAATCTATCTTCTATACTTATGTAAGATGGCAATTTTCTTCCTATTTCCGGTATGCGATTAACAGGGTGTGAAAGGAGTAAAAATTCCAGTATTTCTGGTTCATTGAATGTTGACTTGGTAATTGCATGAGCTCAATTTAATGATTTCCTTGTTTACTTTTCTCACCCGAAATTTATGCTCCACTGCAGGGAACTAATGAATAACAAGGCACTCCAAGATGAACAGATTGTTAGTGCTGAAAAGGTAATGAGACTACTGACTCCTAAACAAGTTATGAACTACTTGGAAGAGCAGGACGGGAAGTGGAATTCTGCAGCTTTCACTCCAAGCATGATAGCCGCGTCTACTATGCTATGCTATGTAAAAAACTGAATGATTTGGAAAACGACCAATTTTTTTTTGGCTTGAGTAGTCATAGGACTAGGTGAAATCACACTTTACAAGGCATTTTGTAAATTTTGGAGGTGATTAATTTTACTTATGTATTTGTTTTCTTATATGCCAAAAAAAAAAAACTCTTGAAAGTAATCTTGATTATGAGAAATGTATATTGAATTAATTACTGTTAATTTTTAAGATAATAAATGTTTAATTACATAAATAAATAAATTAACAAATACCGAAATTATTTAATTATTAATCAAAGTTAATTATTTTGAACTATGTGCTTATTAAATATCTATAACATTAAATTTTAGTTTACATATTTGTAATTCTTAATATACTTTAGCTATTTTGAAATTTGTGTATATTAAATATCAGATAATAAATTTTTATTTGCAAAATCAATTCAAAAATGTAAAATTGGTTAATAGTATTTTTAAATTATTTTAGTATATGTGAAAATTATCTACAATACTAAAATTATAAATTTAGTAATTCTAAATATTTAAATTTAAGAATGTTAATTTTGGCCTCGGTTGGTCAGGCTATGGGCAAAAATTGTTCGACCCGTGGCCTAACCGTAATATCAAAAACAACATTTTTTTAATATTTTTTTAATATATAAGGTGGACCGGATTAGCCAGGTTAATCCATGGTTCATCCAGATTGACCCATGGCCTATTCCGGTATGTGACCTGACTCGGCCTGAGTTTAGCTCGGCTAATTGACATCTCTTACCGAGTCAACTGCAAGACCTGCTAGCGATAGTTCAATACGAGAAATGGGATCCATGCGAGTCTCACTCTGAGAGTCAGGGCAAAGGGGTGCCACATCAGGCTATTCAGCCTGCATGGATTTAGACCATGCGAAATTCTCGGCTTTAGAATGTCAGTTGCCTAGAGACCAGCTCCTCGAGGTCAGAATCACACAACTTCATATTAATAGTAAATCTATCATGACGGTAGTCTTTATATCACAACACCCGAGCCCCAAAAGAACCATAACAAAACACCTACTGTCTCAGGCTGCGTACATCGATTGTGATCACAGACTAATTAGCTATATCACCTTCTCCAACTACAAAGAACACCTTCAACGATGGCAATCTCAAAAGGGCTTTATTGTCGTTATCATTAAAAGATTGTTGAGAAAATCCTCTGTTGAGGTTAGTACAAGGCGGTCGTACTATTGGGT
>JAOQMM010000009.1:2974102-2988817 GCA_027563515.1 Erythroxylum platyclados | reverse complement strand
CGTTCCCCATGACTTGTCATCAAATCTTACAGCTCAGCTTAGGTTATGCATATATGAAGATGATGTCCCACTTCCTAAGCAAACAACTACCTTCTCTCTTTTGAATCCAATGCCAATTATGCATATTCCTTTTGTAACAGGGGAAGTCTATCAGAATGATGGGAGTTTCTGTGGATGAGGTTAATAAACTTCTGGAAAATGCAAAGGTTGATCAACGAATTGCTGGATTTGATGAAGAAGAAAGGAGAATGAAACAGAGAATATCAGATAGACCAACTACATTAAAACTTCCACAAGGACCTTATATATTTTGTGATTTCCGCACACTTCAGAATCCTGGGATTGAGGTATGTTTTTTTTGTTGTATTTTCTATCTTTTGTCATAAAGGAGCACTGAGTCGTAATTGGTTAAACAATATATGTTGATTGATGCTGGATGAAATTTCATTGTTTTTCACAATGGCTCCTGTGTATGCACTAATTCGCCACTTTTTTGAGTGTTAGGCAAGACCGGCCTTTGTATCCAAACTTAATCCTTATTTACTACAGATAGTGTTTGCAGGTCCATAATGATACCTGTTTAGATAACGTCACTGTAACAGGTTTGCTTTTGGTCTGAAATTAATTAGATTGACTATTTCCATGCAACTTCTAGCCAGAACAGCTAATTGTTGCATATAGAGGATGATCTAATAATCATGAACGACAAAACAGTAACACCTACCATTAGAGTGCCGTCACGTCGGAGTACATAAAGCAGCTGAAATCGATTAAATATCATTAATTTATAAAATAGAGATGCATTCAAGGTTGCAAAGGGCATCTTGATTGTAAATTTCAAATTTTCAACTGTATACTTGGTTCTTGCTTCTTTTCAGTTGAACCCTCCAGCTTCAGAGGCATTGAAAAGAATGCATATGCTTGCTGCAGATCCTGGAGTTATTGCGATTATGAACAAGGTAACACTAGACAAATCTTTTCTATTTAATAAGTATACCTTATCCATTCATCCTTCAAGTTTCTCATCCTCTCAATGATTATCTTTCAAAGCATCACTGGCGTATAGGTATCATGACGGAGATGGCTCCGGATGGTTATGTAGGTGTAAGCCCCAAATGCATTCTTGGTTACAACAAGGTAACTACTAATTTGTAGCAGAGTTTGCTTGTATAGCTGCAGTAAGTATTTGATTATATAAATGTTATAGTATTCTTGCCGACTCTAAATTGCTGTTGTTGCAGAACCATGGAGAGGAGATATCTTTGCGTCTTCGAACTGATGACCTCAAGGGCTTCCGAAAATATGAAAGCATAAAGAAAACTCTCCTGCATGAACTTGTATGTCCAAAAGAATTGATCTTTTTTTGATATTGCTCCTTGACATGAACTATCGACTTCTCAATTAAACGCTCTTATTGTCGTTCTTACTTTTTATTAGAGAGTTTTACAAAGAAACACATTCTTTTCCATGAGAATGAATGCGTAAAATAATTAATTTTATTTAAGTACACCTCCTTTTTATGAAACTAGTGAATCTTTTGGAAAATGAAGAAATTTTCTTCTTATTATTCAGGCTCACATGCTATATTCTGAACATGATGCAAACTTCTATTCTCTGGAAAAACAGGTAAAGTCTTGAGTTTATTTTATGCTTGAAGGTACAGTTATTCCATAAACCTTGTTGAAGTTAAATTACTTCTCCCTAAAATGTCTGGCACAGCTCAACCAAGAAGCTGCTAGTTTGGATTGGACGAAATCAAGGGGACATAACTTGAGCAGAGTCAAACATCCTGAACATGATACTGAAACTTTCTATGTTGCAGAGAGTAGGAGCATCTCTCAAAAGCTTGGGGGAAGTATGTCAGATCAGTTAGCAAGTGCTCGTGAAGCTTCAGTGGCAGCTGCTTGCCGGCGTCTAGCAAATGCTCCTGTAAATGGTTCAATGGAAACTGAATTGCAAGGAGAACCCGATCCTGATGATTCTAGCTTAATCTTGCCTGTAAGAGTAAATAAAAATACTGAAAGCAGTTTGAGACCTAATCATGAGTGGGACCCTAATGAACATTCTTTTGATCAAGATATGTATGAACCTGATGCTGATGGTTTTCAGGGTAACTACCGTCTGGAGATGGAGAAACTGAGCAGTAAGATGGAGCCCAGCTATGATATTGATGAACCTGACCCAGATGACATGGAAGCAAGGCCAGATAAATTGAGAGACCAAGCTTACATCAATAAGGCTTCTAAAGAACTTGATTCAGATGAGTGTCAAGCAAGATTTCTCTACTCAGATCCTAATGCTGATAATGGGCTTGTTGCTTCGTGGGATTCATCAAATATGCAAATTGATGACCCAGATCCAGATGATGTAGAAGGACAGAGATGCTATGAGTCTCCAACGGCTGTGTGGGGTCATCTACTGAAAGCCATTGAGACACTAAGAACTGAAATTAAAATTACAGAGTCGACTATGAACCTTGAAACTCTCTTAAAGAATATCAAGTATGCTTTTCTAACTTGGTGATGTCATTTATTTGATGTTGTTTAGTATGTTGAGGAGCATATTTATAACAAATTGTTGTGCTTGTCAAGCCCTCGTGAGAGTTGACATTGCACAAATTTCCAAAATCTTGTGATGCTTTTTCTTTCATGTTCTGGCTTGTTTCCTGCATTTATGGCTGCTTACAAGTTTTTCACATTGCTGCTGACAGGAATGTGATTGAACACCCTAATTCAATAAAATCCAAGAGGTTTTGTGAGGTATGATCATTGCTTTCTGTGGGATTCCTCCAGTTTCATTTGTAATCCTTGTTTAGGACTTCTTAATGAACATGATAATGACAATTCTCCACCATTAGGGAAAGGAGAACCTGTACAGGAGGATGGGATCTATCAAGTCCAACACTGAACCTGACCAAGATGATGAGCCGGACCCAGATGATCTAGATATACAGAGAGTTGAAAATCCTGTTTCTGTTGTTTGTGATCATTTGCAGAAGGTCATTGAGACATTGGGAGCTGAAATTAATCCTGTGAAAGCAATTGTGGACCTCCAATCTCTTTTAAATATAATCAGGTATGCTTTTTCTAATTTGATTGTTTATTCTATTTTTGTCAGTTATGTATATCAAGGAGCCTTGAAGTATAGAACAGCTCCTTAATAGATGATCCTATTAAGGAGCCTCAAATAACTATATAACAGCTCATTGCAGGAAGTTTGAGTACTTTACAACTTTCAAAAAAAATTTACTGGATGTTCTAGATTTTTGTTCACCGAGTTCCTGCTATTCGATTCTAGTAAATGTTTGAATTTCCTCCAATTGGTGGCAGGAATGTGATCAAATGCCCTGATGTAATGAAATTCGAGACATTGGGTGAGGTATGATTATCACTATTGACAAGTTTCCTCTCTGTATCATTCTGAATCTCAAATGTAATTCTTTCTATCGTAATTACATATGAACCAGCAGGAGATGGAGAACCTGAACAATGAAGTGGGGCTTAGGAAGACCATTTTTGAACCTCATCCGGTTGATTTGGAAATTAGAGAGGACGGTTTAAGAGATGAAGCCCACATTAATAAGGCTTCTATAGAACCTGATCCTGATCTATGTGAAGAACATGTAATTGTGCAGTCAGAGCCTGATTGTGATGATACTTCAGTACCCTGTCAGAAAGTATCAAATATGCTGATTGATGAACCAGATCCAGATGATCAAGAAATTAAGAGAATCCAAGACCCCGTTGCTGCTGTTTGTGGCCGTTTGCAGAAGGCCATGGACACACTGAGATCTGAACTTAATCCTCCTGATGCAACTATGGTTATGCAAACTCTTTTGAAGATAATCAGGTATAAATTATTATTTATCTTTGTTTGAATTATTGATATGCAAATGTTTATCTGGGATTGTGCTAAGACTCTGATTCTAGATTTTTCTTTTCCTGGTTTCCTGCTATTAATGAAGCATGAATTATTCCAACTGTTGTAGGAATGTGATTGAACACCCTAATGAGCTGAAATTCAGGAGACTTCGAAAGGCATGATTATTACTGCCTTTGGGATCTTTTCTAGTCTTATTCAAAATTCTTATTTAGTCCTCTGATCAAATTGTCTCAATTGTAATGCAGGCCAACTCTTTAATTCAGAAGAATGTAACCAATCATAAAGGTTTGTTCTTTTTGTTTCCCTAAAGTTAAAGTTTAATGATATCCACTACAGAAATGAGACTTCAAAAGTCCAAATTATGTCAAAGTTGAGGATGTCATATTTGTTTGCTTGCTATAGCTGGCAGATGTTATTTGGATTATGTTCCTGAACGGCTTCTTATGGGCTTCTTATGATTCCAGCTGCAATGGAAATTCTGCATTTGGTTGGATTTAGTGAAGATGTTATCTGTGATGAAGTTGGTAAAGTGGAAACCTATATCGTGTTAAAGCGGAATGATCCAGGCTTATTATGGCTTGCCAAATCATCCCTCGAAGCATGCATAGCCTAGAAGTCATGTGACAACCAAGGTATTCTATGGCTAAGATGAAAGAAGAGTCGCCATTGGAAGCTTGTGTTCATGTACAAACTGTCCAGTATTATACTTGTTCAGAAACCGACGGGATCATGAACATGATTCAATAATGTCAATTTAACATCAGCTGTAAATAAGCATCGATCATGACTATAAAACTTCGAACTTTTCCTTTCATTTGAATATAAATTTTTATTTTCGATGAATAGTTTTTTCGGATGAATAGTAAATTTAGGTGAATAATATTTTTGCTTGAATAGTGATTTTGGAGATTTAATCTTGAAAAAAATTGAAAATATTTGTAGTAGGTATTAGAGTCTAATGATATTGAAACGGATCAAAAATAACTATGAACGGATAGATTTTGGGAGTTTTGAAAGTTTAGGATTAAAATGTCTTTTTTAGAAAATAATGGATATTGATGATTTTAAACTTATTCGAATTTTTTTTTAAAGTATGCAATCAATAAGTATTAATCCTAATTAGAGTATTTTATGGTTAATTTGATGATAAGATGGTTGCAGAATATTTTCGATTTAATTTAGTTAGTAGGTAAATCAAATTCATTAAAGGACAATTTGATATTTTAGTATAAAAATGATATTAGTGGATTAATGAGTAACACTTAATAACGAGGTTTCTTAACGGTTAAGAATTATTAATTACATGGTGATGAGTCAGATGAAATGTGCAATGCATTAAAGAGTATAAAAACTAAGAACTAAGACAAAATTGTTTCAATTTGGTGAAACGTGAGAGTGAAAAAGAAAAGAAAAAGAAGAGAAACTAAGGTGACATTCGACCAAGGAGAAGAGGAAGAAGAGGGTTGCTGTATTTTATGGATTTAGAGTGTGATTTGGAGAAATTTTGATCAAATCTAAGTGCTTACCAATTATCCAAGATATTGATTAAGCTATTAGTTTTGTGGGTTTTTGAGTGGGATGGATTTATTTAAAATCAATGGTAGTTTTTGACTTGCTATGGAATAGATAATAAGCTTGGAGACATTTAAGGGTTGAAAATAAGAAAGTAGACTAAGAAATCAAGCTTGAAAAAATTGGTCAAGATTAGGGTTTTGTGATTAAAGATTGGTTTAATTTCATTTTGTGTTTGGACTTCAATTCATATATGTAAGAAGCTAATTAGTGTATTGAAAATAAAAATGAAATTGATTGGTGTCTTAGATGATGAATTTGAACTAGGTGGAGTTTATGTAATTTGAGGATTTTTGTGGTCAAATGGTTAGGGATGATATTATGTGAATTGAATAATGTTATAGGTTTTAAAACATGTATTTTGTAATATGATATGTTAAGAAAAATGAAGGATAATTGATGTGTATCCATTTGGTCAAGTTAGAAAATTGTTGGAGAAAAATTGTAATTTTTAGTTTGATGTGTTTGGATGATACTTGACATGGCTCTTAGGTGAATTGTGTTGAAAAATTTGAAATAAAATGAAATGATAATATATATGTGTGTGGTGAGGACAGTTCGACCATAAGAGGAAATGTAGTTGTTGGTCAGAGTTGTGGAAGTTTGATTATGGTTATGGTGTAATAAGTTGAAATTTTAAGGTTGTTATTGTAAAAAATCAAATGGAAAAAGTCAGCATTAATAGCATTACATATTTGGCTATATGGTGAATTAATTGGTTGAGATAGTGTTTTGAAAAAATTGATAAGTTAGAATAGGTAAAAGATGGTATTTAAGTAATTTTTCGAAGTTAGATTTTGAAACAGAGAATAATAGATTAGCTTACGAAAGTTAAAGCAGAAATACGAATAACGTATATGTTATGTGATTAAACACTAATATCGAATTCGGTTAAAATCGAAAATATAGTTTTAATGCCTTATTTACGAATTTGGAAATAAATGTTTAAGTGAAATGTGATTTGTGTAGGTAAAAGAAAGGCACAAAAAGCATGATTGTGCTTGGCGTTAAATTTGCAAAACAGTGAATGTATTTAAATTGTTTTATATGAATAAATTCTTTGCAAAAGAATTGATGGCATGTTATTTTAAATTATGCATTAAATTGTATGATCATGAGTTTTATTAGTATTGTTACTAATATAAAATCCTCTCATAATTGATTTCGAAATAATATGAGTTATAAATGTACTAGTTGCTTTTTATTTTCTAAGTGATTTAAATTCTATGCCAAAAGTTAAAGTACTAAGAAGAGAACTGGTTTTTAGCTTATGGTACACTGTTAGGTTTTATACATATGATTATACCGGTCAGAGTATTCCGATCGTATGGCAATGTCTGGGGAGCGTCAATTACTAATAGTGGGTGGTATTGTGTCTGTCAGTAGTCTAGTAAGTCGCTCTCTACACGTATGGAGTATATATAATGCTAGCTAAAATTGTTACGGGTAAGCGATATAGAACTAACTCCATAACTACCAGTTTAAAGCGGTTAACTTATTTCGAGTAAACGATGTAAAACTAGCTTCGTAACTAGTGGTTAACCAGTCACGGGTAAGCGATGCAGAACTAACTTCATAACTTTATGCCTAGGGTATCATATAGTAAAGAAATTAGTGGTGGGTTATGTTGTGTAAGAAAATTAATGTAAATAATAATGCCGCCACTATTTATTTTAAAGGTGATTTGAGAAATTTGGTTTTAAGAAACATATATGTTTTATATTGGTATTGTATCATACAAAATGAAGTGAATTTATTCTTGGGAGGTTTAAATTGTTAAATATGATTTGAATAGAAAAGCTAACACTAGCTGAGCTTGTTTAGCTCACACTCTATTTTTTGCTTTTAAAATAAGACCTCCCAGGTTCACACTCAGGGGTTTCAGCAGTAGGCACTCTACCTCTCGAGTAGTTACCACGTGCCATTGTGTAGGCATTACTACCTTGTAAACAATTTTTAAAAAATGTTACATATCTATGAATATGTTTTGAATGTATTTTTGTGTAAAGAACACATGTATTTGAAGGTTTTTAAATTAAATGCATGAACATATTTTAGTTTTTTTTAAAAATCAATTGATTTAATTGTTTGAGATTGCTTGTGAGTGGATTTGAACTCCAAAAATTGTAGTAGAGAATTTGGTGTGAATATATAAGTGTTTTGAACTTTTACAGGGACTTTTAAATTTTGAGGAATATTAAAAGGTAGTCATCATGCCACCGAAATTTTTAATTAACTGATTAAAAAAAACTCCATTGTTTATATTTATTAATGTTGAGTTAAAGCTTTTCGAAAAAAAAAGGAGAATAGGCTTAGCTCCATGTGAACTTTCCAGCTGAATCATATATCATCTGAAGGACCGTGGGGTGTCGGGCAGGCCGCCTAGGCATTTCAATATAGAGGCCTCTCAATGACGGTTTAAAAATTATTACTTGCTCATGAAGCATTATTCTTGTAAACTAGTAGCTACATATATTTCGGTGTTGTGCTGCTGATACAGAGATAAGAGTTGAGAAAAAATGTCATCGTTTGAATGCTATAGATTTGGTGATTGTTTGATTTTTTTTTTTTTGAGAATTTGAAAATTCATTGATAAGAAAAGAATATAAGGGGAACAACGTTGCTTTTTTGGAGAAGGACTCTCCAATAAACTAGTCAAACGACATAGTTTACACATAGCAGACTCAATGCCTGTTTATACCCTTTCTCTATTACCCATTGATGCTGCTCCGATTGTATCACATAGACATAGGTCCATGAACTCTTGAACAATGATATCTTCGTAAATTGTTATCCTTGGGACAGAAATCTATAGGCTCCAAGAGAGAGCCATTCTTCTGCTACATTGCGTTCCCAACTGATTGATAATCAGTTGTTCTCTGATATTGGCTACTGTAAGCTCAATGAGAGACCTTAGACTTTTAGATTTCCTTGCAAACCTTCTATTGTTTCGCTCTTTCCAAATTTCTTGAAGACAAGTTGCTACAGCCACCATAATGATTTCCTTATCATAGATAGAGATAGGCATTTGAGATACATGTTGTAATATATCTACTAGATAGATATGAGTTAAGCTAAGGGCACATAGATTACAAATTCTAACCCACCTCTTTAGAAAAATTGCACCGGAAGAATAGATTATCTCTGTTTTCCTCCTCTAAGTTGCAAAGTATACATTGCGTAGAAGAGGATAAGAACTTCAGTCTATCCATAGTGCTTAGCTTATTCAGCATGGCTAACCAAAGTAGAAAGCTGGCATTCGGTTTTAGCACTTTGTTCCAAACCAGCTTGCACCATTTAATACTTGTTCCTACCCCATCCATGAACACCTTTGCTTTTATATTAGAAATATCATATACCAAATGTCCTTTCAAGTAAGTATCCTCTTCTCCATGGGATTGGTAATGAGGAATTGGTAGTAATCTCATCTCTTCTAAGGAGAGAGACCAATTACCATTTTGTATTAACGCTTGAAGCTTGGCTTTCTTAGAGAATCTTGCGAGTAAATCCCTTGCCATCTGATTATGAATTAGAGCCCCTTGCCATGCCAGTGTGCCTGTTATGTTACTTGCATAGTAGCTAGCCATTCATTCATTGTGCCCAAGTGAAAGCAGTGTCGCTTGACCTGTTTTGCAACTTTGGTGACTTAACAACAACTTCCAGAAGAATATCAGTGTGTAAAAGCTGTTCAAGCCAGTGAATTGTGAAATTAAGGCCCTTAGGAGTTACTTTTGTGATTTTATTTTTCGTTTCTGTGTTTCCTTTTTTGAATATTAATATATATGTGGTTATATTCTTAATACTAACTAAATAAAATATTAAAATTTTATTTTTTGTTTCTATTTCCTTTTTTCGGTGTTAATGTATATATGGTTATATTCTTATTACGGACTAAATATAGTATTAAAATCATTTTTGTTTTAATATTTTACTTATAATTAGTAAATACCATCAGGTTCACATTTTTATTTAAACTTAATTAAATAAATAATAATTTTCAGTTTTGTTATAAAATAATATTTGTATTTAAGGATGCAATTTTTTTTAAATTCCAATTTTTGTAACTTTTTGGATTTTGAAAAATATAGTTTATATAGATTTAAAAATAATTTAAGATGTAATACATTTATAATAAATTTTTAATTAAAAATTATTTTGAAATATATATTTTATATAAATAAATTTTGTTTGTTCATTTTAAATTCATAAAAATAAAATGAAATTCTAAAAATAATTAAAATAAATGAATTAATAAATTATAATGCTTTTGACTTAGTTTTAGTATTCATAATTTTAATTATTAATAAAATTAGGTTATGAGAAAAATAGAAATTAAAATCACTTTTAACTGCTACATTTTGCCAAATATATTCCAAATCTTGTTTATAATAATACATATCATCTGGTCATAAAAGAAAAATAAATATCATTACTTAGAAAAAATGTGTATCTATATTTTGCTAGAGCATTGTTAAAAACAAAACTTAATAGTCTTACTATTCTTTTTCTCGAAATTCAGATGAAAAAGGATTAAAATATAGATTAGACTAGCTTGTTCAAGAGAAAGTTTAGCCGTAAATACCAGATGGTGAATGTTTCCAATATTTTGCTTATGGAGACGTTTCAGCTCTCATTTTATACAAGCTAGTTTTTTGGTGCGAATGAATTGCTTAGTGCCTGATATTGAAAGATTTAGCCCTCTCTCCACAGATTCATGAAAGCCATTTAGTTGACTGAAAAAATCATTGAATTTAAAAGGCGTTTTGATTGGATGATTAGGGGGAATGTGAAATAGGGTAGTTGAATGATCAGAGCAGCTAGTGTTAGGACATTCAGCAAACGTGCATGGAAAATTCTGAAGCCACTCTAGATTAATGAGACTTTTATCCAATTTCTTTCTAATAAAGGTATTCTCTTTCTACTTGTTGCTCCAAGTGAAAAAATTGCTTCCAAAAGGCAGTTCATTCATCTGAATGTCACTAAGAAACTATTTTAAGTCATTGCAAATGGGTTTAAGATAAAAGTTACCTTCAACCTCAGTTGAATAAGTTATTTCATTGAAGTCTCCAATGATGAGCCATGGACCCTTAAGGGTGGTTGCTTTTCTCTCAGTTTGCTCCATAGAGAATTCCTTTGATAAGGATAGTTGAGAGGGCAGACATTGGAAATAGAAGCATATTGGTTGAGATCTTTGATGCATACATTTACATGAATAATTTGCTCAGTCACCATAGATTGCATAATGGAAATTTTGGATTCATTGTACAAGAATAAGATTCTTCCATTTAGATGAGCTTGATAGTTATGTAATAGTTTCCAACATTTGGGCAAAAAGTCCTAAGGTTGACAATTTGGTTATTTGATTATAAACTCAAGAATTCCTAAGACTATAGGCTTATTATCCACCAAAAAATTCTTGAGTATGAGTTTTCTCTTAGGGGAATTGAGACCCTGATGTTCTAAACTACAAAAAACATAATGTTAGACCCTGAATTAGGGGTCTCTTTTTTTTCTATTAGATTTGCTTCTGATGATAAGTTGAAAGGTTTGATCTCCATTCTCACAAACCGTTATTTTTTAACACTCCCTATTGAAGAAAAGATCCAAAATTTCTTGGATGAAAAATGGTGATAAAAATTCATCTTTTTTTAACAAATCCATTACCTTTAGGAAAGCTACCAATCAAATTATCCCCATCAACCATAAAGGCTACAATATCTTAACTCAAAACCAACTCCTCAAAGCCTCCATGGAGCACTTCACTTGCCTACTAAGCTCCCCCTTAAACAATCACTCCACACCCATATTACTCCAAGAAATCCTACAAACAAGTTATCCCCTCAAGAAGCCTTATTTTTAGCTGAACTAGTTCCGGCAGAGGAAATCCTAAAAGTCTTTAAATCTCTGCACCATTACAAAACACCAAGCCCTGGTTATAACACCCCATACCCAATAATGGAATCGACGAACCAAGTGTTACCATATTCTTAAATACCTAATACTTCGGACAGCAACATTTTCTACTTACAACCTTATATTCTAGCAATTATTGTTCACTTTATAAAAATTTGGACAAAGTTTCCTCTATATTTACTTAAAACCTCCTGTAAGAAAACTTCAATACACTTCTCATCTAAGCTACTGAACTCTTCATCTCCATGTCAAACTCTTTGACAAAATAATTTACCCATCCTCCAATACATTTTAACACATCTAAACCAGATTTCATACATAACTTTCATATATTCATATATCATTCACAATGAAATTCTATAAAATCCCCATAACCAAAAACAGAATAAGATTCTGTATTATATCCACCTCCAAGTCCTTTCGAGATCCTTTATGTGACTCTTATCTTGTAGTAGATCCACCACAGTTTTCTTTTAATTCTCTTCAGAACCTACGCGCGGAAAGAAAATCCATATGCTAAGCTATAGGCTTAATGGTGTTCAAGCAATTCCATTTCTCATGCAATTTAATTCATTCAACCATAACATGCAGAACATATAATATTTTTCAAATATAAATATCTTCATTTATTTCTGAGCATAAATAGGCATTTAAATCAATTTATAAAATACAAGCATGTATCCATTATAATAATCCATGTCAAATTTCAAAATGATCAATAAATTGTACAAACTTTCATTTCAAGTTTTTTAAGCATTAGTAATGCATTTTTTTCTGTAACTTGCCCCAAGTAAAATCCAACGGAATTGCATTGCTGAGCCTGATAAACGAGATTTTTAAAATACAAGATCGGGTTCTTGGAACCATATTGTCCATTTTTTTCTACATTCATATTAGAACTGAGCTCTCGGAGCCATACAATTTATAACACAAGTCAAATGTCTTACACTGGAACCAGGCTCTTGGAGCTATACAGTCCGATAATACATATCATGACGCAGTATTACTAACTCCCTAATTGGCATGCCAACCTTATCACATTCCTCCAATTCCTATCTATTTTACTAGGGGCAAATCTAATTAAAATCCATTGAAATTTCAAAATAAAAGGTCATAATAACCAACTTAAGTTATTCGATATTCAACCAAAATGTCATTTCCTAATGTCATTTTTGTCCCTTATTGATTTTAATTTAGTTCATATAACATTCAAGACATTTTTATCTCACCAATTAGTCACAAATAACATGTATATCAAGTTTCCCAATTTAAACATAATGTATGCAAATTGGGGAAAATACAAATTATGAGTCCAAAATCTAAATTAATCACATATACTACTTCATTTAGCATCCAATTGAATATTTTTAAGAACAATTTCATAAACCCTCAATTTGACTCAAGAACGCTAAATTACCTAATACACAATTTTTAGGGAAAAATAGAATTGCAAGAACACATGCCAAATTGATGTCCAATTTTTGAAATTAAGCTTCCATAAACTTCAATTTCACCATCAATTCCTTATTCCTTCTCTTTCTCTTTCTCTTTCTCTCTCTCCTTCAAATCTACTTCTTTATCTTCATAAAATTGAATATCAAATTCAATTTCATGCATTTTATTCATTAATGCATGTAACTATACCAAAATCATATACTAAAACAACAAAAACTCAATTAACTTACCTTATAAATTTTCGGGCACTATTCACTAAGAACACCCATATACCTTTCGTCATCTTTTCCCAATTTTTTTGTTGATAGGGTGAGTTTAGTGATTCTAGGTTGATGATTTAGTGTTTAATAGGTGATTTGGCTTTTAAAAGTAGAGAAAATTGGCTTTAAGAGAAAGAAAATGAAAGAATAAATGAAGAAGAAGGGAGGAAGATGAGTCTCGGCGCCTTGGTGAAGAAGAGAGGGTAGGTAAGTGACAAAAATAACATGTGGTCCCTCATTAAATGGTTTTTTTTCAATTTTTTTAGAAAAACCAAAATTAACTTTATTTTTAATCCTTTCTTTTCTTCTTCTTAATAAAAAAATACCTATAAGAAAAATATCAACCCCGCATAAAGACCTTAATTAATATTATTTAGTTCCATTACTATTGTCAGGTTTGACTTTCACCCTTTCTTAAGTCAAACTTTAACCACTGGCCAACTCTTGGTCAAACCCTCAAACTAAACTCGTTTTGACCTTAAATTAAATCCTTGGGCTGTCTTGAGCAGTAGTATCCGATGTTAAATAAAATAAAGTACAGTTTGAGTCCTAAGTGTCACTATTCACCTCAGAATGTACTATTCACGGCCGAAAAAGTACTATTCATGAAACCAAAATTTTGGGGTATTACAATTCTTCCCCTCTAAAATAAAATTTCATCCCTGAAATTTACCTGTGTCAAATAGCTGTGGATAAGACTTTCGAATGTTTTCTTCTAGTTCCCATGCAGCTTCCTCGACCTCGTGGTTCATCCATAGTACTTTCACCAGTGGAACAGTTTTGTTCCTTAGCTATTTTATGCCTCTTGCTAGAATTTTTACTGGCTTCTCTTTATAAGTTAGATTTGGTTGTATTTCAATATCTTCTAGTTTTATAATGTGTGATAGATCAGACTGATATTTCCTTAACATAAACACATGGATGACGTCATGAATCTTTTCCATAACTTGTGGCAATGCTAATCTGTAGGCTACTGGTCCCACACGCTCAATGATCTCAAATGGACCAATGAATCTATGGCTTAACTTACCCTTCTTACCAAATCAAAACACTTTCTTCTATGGTGAGGCTTTCAAGAAAACCTTGTCACCCATAGCATATTCAATATCCGTTCTCTTCAAATCTGCATATGATTTTTGGCAATCAAAAGCAATTTTCAACCTTTCCTTTATAATTTTCACCTTATCCTTGGTTTCCTTTATCAATTTTGGACCCACAATAACATAAGAATGTTCTGCCCTTTCTACCATAAAGAGCCTCGTATAGTGCCATCTGCATGCTTGCTTAATAGCTATTATTGTATGCAAATTCAGTCAATGGGAGATGTTCATCCAGCTTCCTTTAAAATCAATAACAAAACTCGTAAGCATATCTTCTAGCACCTAAATCACTCTTTCTAATTGTCCATCCGTTTGAGGATGAAAAGCTATACTAAAATTTAGCTTAGTACCTGATAGGTTGCATTTGTACATACTTTTCTTAGGATAATTTGTTAGTTAATTGTGATAAATTGATTGTTATTAACTTGATTATTTTATTTTTTTGTCTTAGTTTCGTATAATTGCATGATTATGTATGAATGTATGTGAATATGCATGAATGTGTGTGAATTAGGTCTTTAAGATTAGGTTTT
>JAOQMM010000009.1:2951778-2966432 GCA_027563515.1 Erythroxylum platyclados | reverse complement strand
TGACAGAAAGCATTCTATCCAGGATGCTGTTTCGAGCCTGTTGCAAGCAATGTTGTTAAAACAAACATAACTTGAGTAGATATCTCTTGATTTTATCACTCATCTTCCCTTATCTCATGGGAAGTCAGTTATACTGGTAGCAATTGATCGTTTGTCTAAGAAAGCGCATTTCTCAGCTCTAGCTTCTAACTTCAAAGCCTCTATTGTTGCGGAAATATTTGTGAAGGATGTTGTGAAATTACATGGTTTTCCTACCACCGTCATATTAGACTGGAATCCTATTTTAATGAGTTGTTTTAGATAGGATTTATTTTGATTACAAGGGGAAACTTTAGCCTTGAGTAGTGCCTATCATCCTCAGACTGACAACCAAACCGAAGTCCTCAATCATTGTTTGGAAGATTATTTGCGGGTCTTCACAACTGACAATCTGAAATTATGGGTCTCTTACCTTCCCTGGGCCAAATATAACTATAATGCTGCCTACCACTCTACTATTCAGATGACTCCTTATGAGGCTATTTATGGTCGCCCACCTCCAACTTTACAGGATTACATTTCTAGCAATACTTCTGTAGCCACACTAGAAGAATTTGTGCATCACTCGATAAGATTTATTGACAAAGCTACAATCCAATCTCTAGCGTGCTCAATTGCGGATGCCCAACTTGGAAAATGCTCAATGTTCTGATGTACAATTCTCTGTTGGAGATTGGTTCTTCTTGAAGCTTCAACCCTATTGCCAGTCTACCCTTCACCATCGACAAGCTAATAAGTTGGCGCGCCGATTTTATAGCCCCTTTCAGATTCAAGATCGCATTAGCAAAGTGGCTTATCACCTATCACTACCAGTTGGTGTAAAGATACATAATGTCTTTCATGTTTCACTTCTTAAGAAATGTACTGGTGATCCTCACGTCCACCATTCCTCTCTACCAACCTAATTCATCAATTCTCAGCCACTCTTAGTTCCTGCTGAAGTTTTGTCAACTCGAACTCTTCTTCAAAATGCTAGTCCTGTTCGCCAACTCCTCATTCGTTGGGAAGGCCTACCATCTTCTGAAGCCACATGGGAAAGCCTACATCATTTTCTCACATATTATCCATTCTTCAACATTGAGGACAAGGTTGTTCTGGAGAATGGGCGCATTGACGCAGATCAAATAATTTCAGCTCCATCCATGAAGCTTCAAAAGTCTAACAGGGCCCACCAAAAGCCTATGAAATTGAAAGATTATATATAGGTTTTATGATTTTCATTTTCCTTCAATTTGTAGTATAATGAATGATGAGTTGTAAAGTTGGTTTGTAACCAATTTCGGTTATAGACTCACTATATATACTTGGAATCACAGAAATAGAAGGCAGAGAAGAATATAATTGTTTTCTTTTGTTTTTTTCCTTTTCGTTTTTCCTGCAATTTTTTAGCTTGTTGCAAGCAGGTGCAACACTCGTAATGGTATATCAACCAACTTTTGGCATGATATTTGGACCATCCATAAACCTCTTATCTAGATAGCTGAAATGGATCATCTTTAAATATCAATCGAAACAAATGCAAATGTGTCTCATGCTATCTCATTCATATAGTCCAATAACTCTAGCATTTCATCATTTCCAGTTCTTAACTTCCTAAAGAACATTACACTGAATCAGTTTGAGGATAGGCTTATATGGAAGTTTGAACCTTCAGATAATTACTCTAATAATTCCTGTAGATCAATTTCCATTCCTGTGGCACAAAATAGTATGGTGCAAACATTATTGCCCTAGAGGTGCTCACACTCTATGGATAGCCATGAAGATCAAACTTCCCACTCTTGATAGACTTAGGAAACACATATGCATACCAAATTGGTGCTCTCTTTGCAGGAGAGATTTAGAATCCCACAATCACATTTTCTTTCAATGTGAGCTCTTCAGCAAAATATGGAAGACCATCATGTGTGCATGTAAAGTGGCAGAGCCTCCTTCAAAATGGACTAACATCATAGAATGGTGTATTGGAATTCAAAACAGAACTAAAGGTGAAAAATGGAGCATATATATTGCACTTTCTTACATTATCACAGGCATTTGGACTAAAAGAAACATTGGAGTTTTCACCAACTCAGCTCACTCCAAGGTTGAACTATTAAATCATATATAGGGACAAATTAGATTGTACCTAAGCCTATACAGAAAATCAGTCATGACTTTAGCACCACCTAGAGAATCAATTACCCATAGTTCATCAAACCATACTAATCTTATACTCACTAATTCATGAAGTGATTCCCTTTAGTAGTTTGATATAATTGCTTCCAACATTGTATCTTTTTTCTTGTAATGTTTTTAAATTCATTCAATGGAAATTATTTTTTTAAAAACAGCCTCAATAGTACTCAAATAATTTTTTATTATCATATTTAGAATAATTTTTTTGTTGCTTTATAAAATTTAGCATTATTTGAACTTATTTTATGTTGTATATCATTTTTTAAAATTTTGGCACTCAAACTTTTATCAAAAATGCATTTGAATTATTCTTATATCTACATTAAATTTTAGGTATTGAATTTATGTAGAGGAGTAAAAACTCAACATGTTTAAATTTTGTTACTAATTACAATAACAAGTATGCATTTTTTATAAGTCATGATATATAATGTTACAAAATGAACGTAAAAATGTATTTGACATTTTAATCATAAACCAAGTTATTCAAAATAATTTACATTAAAATTATTAAAATAGGAGAAACCAAAAATAAAAATTAAAGACAAAAACTCAATTAATTATTTTTTAAATTTAAAAATAAGAACAAAAATATAATAAAAGTGAAACTAAGTAGTCGTTTAATAGTTTGTCATAAAAGATTTTTCAAGCAAATGCATTGAGTGTAAAAAGAAGGGGTAATGAGACTTCTTAACATTCCTTTTGCTTCCATTTCGTCTTAATAGTCTTCACTAAATAGAAGAAAAAAAATATTTTAATCTATAACTTAAGTGAAATTATACAAATGAGTTAAACCTTGATTTTATAGCACTTTAATACAATTAATCTTTATTTTATATCAAATCTAGAATGAAATTAATATTTATTAGAGACCTTTGTTAAATCAATACACATAATATGCCATACTTTTTGTTTTTTGAAATAAAGGGACTAGGTCATTACAACAAAAAAAGAAAGAAAAATAAAAGCAAAAGAATGAACATGTTATTAATTTATATCTAATTTAGAGTTAATTAAACAACAACAACACCCAGTGAGAGTTTAGCTGAAATGCGGGGTCTGGGAAGGTTCAATATTACGCAACTTATCCCTACATGGTAGAAAGGCTATTTTTGATAGACCCATATATATTGCAAATTAATAATAATACAAAATATCAATAAGTACGTATAACTAAAAATATAAAATTGTGTAATAGAATGCATATAGAAAATCGTAAAGATTAATAGTTCAAGATAAAATACATAAATAAATAGACAAACTAGGACAAAAAGAGACAAGTATAAGAATAAATCACACCAACCATTACAATAAAGTAAACAAACTAATTAGGCTTAAAAACTAAGAGATAAGTGCAACTTAATCAAAATATTAAGGCTATTGATAAAACAAATGACTCGAAGGAAAAAGTTTAGAGAACTTAAGAGAATTATAAAGACCTCTTTACATGAGATCCTTTTTTTGTATCCTAGTACGTCAAAGTTTTCTATTAGGGTCCTTGGGAAGTTCCATCAAAGCCATATCATTCTTGATTACTTCAACCCAGTTCTTCTTAGGCTTCCCTTTTTTCCTCTTACCAAGTACTATTTTCTCACATTTTTTCACTGAGCATTAGAATTAATTAAATAAATACTTAAAATGGGGTTAAAGTGAACATCCTTGTTTAACATCTCTTTAAACATAGTTATGAGAAAATAAACCATCAACAAAGAATTTTACTAATGTACAATTCTTTCTTGAGTATATAATTTCAAATCCCTAATTTTTTTTCATGAAATTATAAATAATGTAAAATTTATTTGGATTAGATCTGTAGGGCTAATTCTAGGTCTTTAGGTCTAGAAAAACAACTAAGTATTGAAGGTGTTCCATATAAAAGCACTATCATGCTTAAGTTAATAAGAATTAAGAGTGTTAAGTGTATAGAGAAATCTCTAATTGAGTTCAATGGTAGTGATTATGAAAACTCAACTCAGGGTGTCTCCTTAACTATCTTAGTAAAATTTGAATCCAACTTTAGTAGGAGTCTTAATTGGTCTTTGATCATAACTTTATTTCTACATTATGATGAGTCATATCTTGATTGATCTTATTTGTTAATTATCCTTGAAATATATAAGTGGGCTAATTACAAGCAGACCTATAAGAGATAGTTTTGCATAATCAATCCTTGTCACATGCTCTCCCCCCATGGTTGTAGGATGTATATCTAGCGTATCTTAGGTTCATTATTTAATATGTTCTCTCTGATTATGATGAAGTATTTGTTTGAGCTCTAGGTCTTCTTTAAGGAAAACAGAATTTTGACTTTTTGTCATGCACCAAGTATCTCTTTAAAATCAAAGAGGAACAAGTACGAAGGAAAACAAATTAAGAAATTATACAGAAAATTAACAAAAAGAAAAGAGATAGACATGAATAAAAAATAGTTATTTTTCTAAGAACGAGTTGCTTTGATGGTAATGATGCCTAAAATTTGATGGATGTATTCTATACTATTTAAGTTTTCTCTTTTACTAATTTATTACCTATAATTAAGGAAAGTTCACTATAATTGTTAAGTAATAAAATGGTAAGGGTCAAATCCCTTAAGAAAGTTGTGTGGATTTAGAAAATTCTAAAACTACTACGTAGACAAAAATAATTCATCTTGAATAAAAAAAATAAAATAAAACCTAATTAGAGGAATAGCCAAGAGAATCAAAACCAAAAATAATTCTCAAATAAAGAAGTCAAACTTAAATCAATTCTTAGATAAGTACATTAGCATAAGCCTTAATGTTATTGTTCAAATGCCATGGATATATTATCTAGACTGGCAGGATGTCTTAGATACTAAAATTTTGATCTTTTGAGCTACGTCCATATGCTCTCTAGTTAGTTAGCTTGCATCTCTATCAAGCAAACATTCCTTTGAATGCATTAAGATATGTAAAATCCTATGAAAGGTTTCACTATAACACTAAAGAGATCATGTAAGTTTATCTCTAGCACCCCATTCAACCCCTTCTACCTAAGTTTTGGTCCTTTTATAAGCAGGCTCTCTCGAGATGTCCATAAATGATTTTTGGTCAAATTTAATCGCTAGCATAATTAACTTTACATTAAGATTATTAAAGATAGCTCACAAAAATTTATCTCAATTTATAAATCAAAATAAATCATTCCATAAAAGAGTAGAAACTAGAGTCTTTCCTACCTAATCATATAAAATATCTAGCCATTGATCTTGTTTAAAATAATGAAAAAGATCAAAATCAAAGGCATTATAGAAAAAATAGTTCTATGCGAAAAACCAAATGATTTTGACAACTTGATCTATTAAGATGACTTCAGATATTGCTTCTTTAATGAAAAATAGCTTTAAAATTAACCTCTCGAATAGTTAACCTTAACCTTTTAAGAGAAAAAGATGTGCCAAATGTGTAATGTATTCAATAGTCTTCCAAAATTTAAGATATGCACACTTAGAAATATATTTTAGTGCCCTTGCATATGATTTGGCCCATGATCGTGGATTCTCCTATTTCCTTTTGGGGATAGAAAAGGTCACTAGCATAATTGTGACCCTAGATCATATATCTTCTTATTTCTCTTGTAACTTGCATGTAATTTGTAGCAAGACTGTGGTTTAGGTTATATTACTCTTTGAATTTTCTTTAAAGCCATATGGTCGCTCCCCTATTACAAGTTCAAGGTCGTGCCTTTTCCTACACTTGAGTCATATAAGGCACACGCTGGCACATTAGTATGGCTAAACCATGTTTCTGCAAGAATTTTGATTTTCTCTTTGTTTTATTTAAAATAGCCTCCAATTCTTGATAAATCTCATTTTAAGGTCTAATATGCACATTTACCTAAAAATGTGTTAAAAACTAAGTAAAAGGACACAATTTAACATGAAAACAAAAAAAAATACTTAATAAAATATATGCATATCTTATGCACATCAGCTTCTTTATATATTATTGTCTTTTTTTATATTTTTATATGAAGTTGTTAAATAGGATGTTTGATGTCCAATGACTTTGATACTATTGGTAAATATCAATTTGTCTTTTACTTTCATTTAATTTTATTTTTCAATCCACTAGAGTTTTTTTTGTATTTTTCTTATGTTTTCCCTTTAGTTCTTTTAAAAAAAATATTTGTTTTGTGATTATTAAAATATGGATAGTAGCTTTAGGATTGAATCTTCAAACTCAAATTCATTAATTATCTATTTTATAGTTTGGCAATAACCTTCCATTTTGGATGGTGGCTTAGGCACATTTTTTATTATTTTTCTTCAACAATTTCATATTGATGTTCCATGTAGTATCATAATAAAGTGGCATCACACAATCACCTTTCATTCATGTTGGTCTCAACATTACTCTAGGAGCATGAAACAAGCTCCACTCATAATAGTCTTAAATATAAGAATATTGCCTTCAAGCATGTTCATACTTCATAAGGACCATCATATTACCAAAGACCATCATTCAAAAGCCTAAAGCTTGATTAGGTTAGGTCAAACCTAAAAACCCTAAAAAGTAATGTTTGGTTGATGTTGTTTCATCAGACTAAATAAACTGTAAATAACTTTTGCTTCAAAATGTTTCAAAATTCTAATCTTCGCATTGATTTCTCCAAAATTATACCTCTAAGAATGAAGTGACCAATCTCACGCCCAACTGCAATTTGAATGGAGATTGGAATTTGAAGTTAAAATCTTCAATATGTCCCTACTATGAATTTGGGGGAGGAATTACTCTATAAACCATAAATGATAATAGTGGCATTGATTTCTTTAAAATGTAATGCTCCTAAAGATTGCTTAGTGTTGATTAAATGTCTAAGAATAAAGCAAGCAATCTCACACCCAACTGCAATTTGAATGGAGATTGGAATTTGAAAGTAGGATCTTCAATATGACCCTACTATGAATTTAGGGATGAATTAGTCTATAAACCACAATTGAGAATAGTGGCATTGATTTCTTTAAAATGTAATGCTCTTAAAGACTACTTAGTTTTGTTTAAATGTCTTGCATTGCTTCATCCAATGTTTGAAATGTCATCCCCTACATAAACAAGAATACAATTTATGATTCACGTATATAATTTACCATAAACCCAAACACACAATTCTTAGAATTTATCGACTTAAAACTTGAAAATGGAAATTTCTTTCATCTAATACCTTACTAGTTGGAATTGTCCTATTGAGGTTATTAGCTATAATAGGTCAATCAATAGTGGTAAGGTGAGAGATAGTTTTGCCACTCTATAGAAACTCGAAGGACGAGGTTTATATGTAGTACTTGGCATCACTAAGAGGAATTGGTGTAGAAATTAGAGTGAGAGGGTGAGTAAACTCTTAAAGGTGGTGGCTTTTAGGGTTTTTTTTTATAAATTAGGTTACTAGATAATTTTGTATGTATAATGAAGTCATTTTGTATGTACAATAAATCACAAGCTTCAGTTTCTGTTGGAATGTGAAGCTTAAGCTCGATCCAATTCAATTCAGGTCTAGTTTGACCAATTTTAAGACAATGCCAAGGGTAAATTAGCATTGGAAATCTTTGTAAAAAAAGTCACAATATAATTGATAATGCACTTCTAATTAATTGTTTAAAGCACAAAATTTTAAGTGTGAGCCAACTATATGATAAGTTTTTATTGTGATATTTGAGAAAAAAATCAAGCATTGCTTATAAAATGAGCAATAATAGCACATCCATCATAGGCATAAGAGAAGAAAACATTTATAATATTGATTTATGTGATATCTCGAATATACAAAGCATGTGATATATATTAGTGAAGATGTATTGATTTACCATAGAAGAATTGGATATGCAAGCATGGAGGTAATAGCCAACCTATCGAGCAACTTGTTGATGAACAATCAAGTATCAAATTCAAAGAGGAAAAGGTGTGTGTAGCTTCTCGAATGAAAAATAAATCTAAAACCTCATTTAAGCGGTGGACTCTCCACTGTATCCATTAGTAGTAACTACACTATAGAGTTTGAGAATGAGTAATTTGAAGCCTTATTGTAAAGCTATTGTTATCTTTTACAACTTTCTACTATTAGAACACCTTATTGAGAAAAAAAAATTATAAAAGACGTTATGGCTATGATCAATGAACATGTCCTCCAAAAATATTTTTGAGCAAGAAAATAGCAATTATATATTACATATCCAATACGGTAAATAAAAATCCAACTATAGATGTATTACAAAAAAAAAAGACAGATTAATGACTTGAAAATTCTTAGTTATATGTGTTACATTTTGAATAATAGAAATGTCTTAGAAAAATTTGACATCGAAGGCGATTTAAGGTCATTTTTAGGATAATCAATTACTATTAAGGCATATTGAATGTTAAATAAGAACACAAATGACAATTTTTCTCCGGTCTAACCAAGTCCTAATTAAGTCAATAAGTTTAGTTTGAATTAACCAGATTTTAAGTTTGAGTTCAAATTTTTTGTTTTTGAATTTTCGAGCTTCAGGTCGAACTCACACTTAGACTATCCAACCCGACTCGAGCCGAAGCTTGACTATGTCAAATAAAATGACATCAATTTTAAATTAAAAAATTTAATTGTGCTGGAGCCTAACCTAATGCTAAGCCTAAATAAGAAAAGAAAAGTATTTGACAAATACAACCCTATCTTTTTTAAGAAAAGCCTCGATAATGGTGATATAGGTGCCAGAAAGAAACTCGAATAGTTATTCATTTATAAACAAGAAGATCATCCAATAGTCTCACATGAGCCAAACAAAAGCAACCATTAAATTAAGAGAAGAAAGGAAAAAGAAAATAGGAGCTTCAAAAGGGTTGAAGATTGAAAAAGAATCATCATACAAAACAAATCATATGTGATATTCACAAAATTAGTGATCACGACAAAATCTCATGTCAAAAATATTTCATATGGTACATTCCTTTTTAAAAACAAGTAAGTTTATGTAAACCGTCGATGACAAATGATTGCCGATTAAAAGAGAAAGTTATCTAGGCTTGACAAGGTAGGATGCCCATACGTCATTTGATGGTGGCGGCGGCTGTACCCAGTGGCCTGGTATTCGACTGCATCCAAAAACAAGAAGATAATCAGAATAATCTTGAGCATTTGATAAAAATTGATATCACAAGCTAATACTGGCATAATCGTATGTAATCCCGAAAAAGAAAATCAATAAGCTATCAGTCAGGCCGCCATAAGCGCTTGCTTTTTCACGAATGCATCCGTGGGCGAAAAGAATACAAGACAATACGGGGACGATGGTAAAATTAGGTACATGCATTGACTTTGTGATGACAAGGACGAGGCATTGGCTAGCTTACCTTCCTCCGGGTCTTATATATGCATCCCACATCCTTCTAACCTCAATTAGTGTGCCCATATCATTGTTGCTACCATGATAGTAGTGGTAGAATTCAACCGGCAAATTTGCCAAAGAATCATAAGCTCCTCCATGGCTTAAAACTTCAGAGGCTTTTTCTTCAGAAGGGTCGGAGGCTGTACCATAGCTTTTGCTGTCTTTTCTTTCAGCTACCTGGTCTTTAATTTCCTTTGCTCCACTATCATCACGACTTGAATCTCTTACCGTGGACTCAACATTATATTTTGCTTTTCTAGCTCCCTCTACTGTTGCAATGGCATCCTTGGCAGCAGTTGTATCCACTGCAGCCATTGCTTGGCGCTCCTCTTCCTCAACTGCAGCCCGAACTCTCTCAAGAAACTCGTCATCTTGTTCTGGGAGAAAATGCCCTACATAATTAACACCAGAAACAAACTGGTTACAATTTGAAACGAGATGTTATCCAGGTCATCACACAACTCTTAGAAAGCGCAAAACAAAAGTAAACTATGAGAAAAGCTATTGTTAGCTTTAAACAGTACAAGACAAGCAAATTGCTCTTTTATTTTGTTTTTCTTGTACTCAAGTGCTAGTCCTGTAATTGTGTCTGCTATTATTAAACATCACAGACCTAGTTGAAAAAGTAAGTTCCATATTAAATTCCATATTTAATATGAGTTGGTCAGATGCATCAAGTGTGGATGAATGCTGGAATCAGCAATTGTGATATGCGTGACCATGCTGCAAACATGGAGCATTAGGAGAAGTTTACAACTATGAGAATGCACATCGAATGAATAGCATAAGATAAGACGGTAATTACACCTTGTTTTTTCAACTTTTGGATCCTGGTTGATCGCAAGTCTTGCAATCTTTCCACAATTAAAACCAGCTCAAGCTGAAACATGCAACATAGTCTAGTATTAGACAATTGGAGACGATATAGAGGTCATCTGTTGGCCAGAATCAAAACTAATCACACATTCTTACTAAATTACACTGGCCCAGATTGTTTTAATTTTTTTTACCTCAGATTCTAGTTTCTTTTTCTCCTCTTTTGCTTTAAGCTTTGCAATTTGCTTCATCTTTTCTACCTGCAACCATGCTAAATCAAAATTATTGGCTTGAAGTAAACTTTAGATACAGGTAGATCAATAGGATTATATTTTCATATGCTGGAAATCTTTCCACTGTAAAGTTCAAAATCAGTTGTTTCTTTATGTTATGTCAATCTTTCCTTCGCCTAATACGAAATAGGCAATAGAAAGAAGACCATGAGCAAACGAATATATTAAACAAACAATAAACTGGATGAGAATTACAGCCCTAAAAAATAGAAGATATCCATGCATCCAATCATCGAAGGGCAGTAGTTTTGTTAAAGTCATCAGCAAGTTATTCTTCTTGAAATTCTTGATAAAACGAGATGGTCATCAAGGCACATAAACTTATCTGTGTAGCCAATAATGTCAAACAAAGATAAGTGTCATCATAACCCATTAAAGATTTTTCAAATGCTATAGCCTACCATTCAAAATTAACATGTACACATCTAACTCAATACATAGAAACGATAACCCATATCTTCTCTTCAACAAAATAAGCCATACATTATGCAATCAGTTAACAGCACCTTAACCAGTTTCATCGAAAGTCCACACTTCAGTTTTCTGTTCTAGCATTTAACATGTTTCTGCTTCAAAGAAAGTTCACATATGCTGCTAGACCTACCAAAGTAAAAGTTAAATTTATCACATCTTACAACATGTGCACATATCCTGGCATCTCTACAAAGGGGATCAGTCAATTAAAAAAAATCAATAAATTGTAAACCTTAATAGAAGGTATATAATTGAGAAAGAAAAAAAAGAGTATAAATCAGCAACATCAGAGTTTCTAACACCTAGTATATGACAAACACATCAAATGGTATCTCAACTTGTCTGTTTAACATTAAAAAGAACAAAAAAGCTGTACCTTGACTTGTGCAGCATCCTTGGCGATCTCCCTTGCTCTCCATTCATCAGCTTCTCGATTAGCCTGTTCATAACGCTCATTCTCCTATACATCACAACAATAAGATAAGTAAACAAAACCATATACTGCAGGCAAATGCAATGCCCAATATTCTGCCCAGAAGTAAAGAAAATAACCTTCTGGCGTATTTCTGCTACGCTCTTTCTCTTTCTCTTTCTCCAAAGTTTATTCCTTTTACTTTTGCGCATTCTGTCACACAATCTAACAGCCGCCGATTTCTCTTCCCACGGAGTATTTTCATCAACAAAAACTCTAAAAGGTTCAAGCAGAGCCCTTAGCTTTGACATCAATGAGTTGGCTGCTTCAACAGAAAGTGATTCTTGCGTCTCCCAACTGAATTTCCTATCTTCCAAATTCTTGGAAAACGCAGATATCATTTTCTTATCTTCCACCGACCCTCTTTCACCTCTCTTTGTCATCAAAACCTCAAGCTCTTTCTGCCTATCAAAACAAGTAATTCAAATTGGATAGAGGTAAACACGACGCAATTGGGGCTTGGAACGGCTTAGCTGTAAATGAATTCCAATGACTTACATCACTTTAGCAAGAGAAAGAGTCTCATGCAATTCTCTCAGCTGATTAGCAACGTTTCTGCTATCCCAAAAAGTGCTTGAATAAGGCGGATTAGGCGGCAACCACATATGATGCTGTGCAGCAGGGATCGTCGGAAAGGGAAGTCGATCCATTGCAAGCGACAGGAATGACTTGATCCTTCTCTTTTAGACTTTTTAATAAAAAATTTAAATTCTTTAGGCCTTTTGTTTGGGCTCTCTGTTTTCACAGTGGAGCTCTAAGATTGAAATCCATAACTCACATAACCATTAGGCCGACCTTAAAGATTATCCTTTAGGTCCAAGTCTAGACCATCTGTTTTTCTTTTCCCTGGCCCGCATTGAACCTTTTTTCATTTTCAGGCAGATGTAGGAATTGTATGTAATACACTCGAATACTTGAAATTAGAACTAAAACAAAAGAAGATTTAATACTCTCATTCATTTTCTCCGTTTCTCTTGAAAGTCAACATGTGGAGTCTCTCCCCTCTCCCCCTCAAAGTTCTTATGGCTAGAGCTTAGAAATGGAGCTCTACACCAATAGGCTTCTTCATTGGTAAAAGGATAGCCTTTCCTAGAATGAAACAGTGGGTATTTAACAATTGGAAGCTATTTGGAGTGGTCGATATAATTGTCAACAGTGATGGCACTTTCTTTTTCAAATTTGCTAGCAAGGATGTTGCCAACAAGGTGTTTGAAACTGGTCAATGGCATGTCTAAGGTAAACCCATTTTGTTGCAATTCTGGAAGCTTGTAATGAAAATTGATGAAATTAAACAAGACAATACAGCTTTATGGATCAACATTCATGAGGTACCTTTAGAATATTGGACAACAAATGGATTAAGCTATCTTGCAATTTACATTGGAAAGCTAATTTGCATGGATCAAGCTACTGTTGAGGTTTCAAGAATCAATTTTGCAAGATTTTATGTATTAGTTAGCTGATTATCTTACTTGCCTAACTCTATACCAATTACAAGATTGAATGAGCAACTTGAAACCATGGAAGACAACTTGAGAGTTTCTTATGCTTGGAAACCTGATTTTGAAGGACCTAGAAAGAATTGGATTCCTACTAATAAGAGATTTAAAACAAGTTTCTATGACGAATTGGAGGAATTTGTCATAAAAGAGAATAATGAGCACAAACAATAACAAAATTTCAAGAGAGGAAACACAAGTTAAATCTTCAAAAGTGATAGGAGAAGGTATAACATCATGTCCTATTGAACTAGCAGATGGTCAAAATATTATAAAGGAGCTGAATAAAGAAGAGAATTTGCTAGAAACTCCAATCTTGAAGAATAAACTACCTGCATTAATCCAGAAATTGAGAAGAATGCACCTGAGAAAGAAATTGAAATAGTGCAAAAAAGGAAATTGAGTAGGAAAAAGAATCCACTTGCTCATACCATAAAATATGAAGATTGCATCCTGGAACATTAGAGGAGCTTATGCTCCCTCCAAAAAGTTACTTATCAAAGATTTCATAAGAGATAATAATCTATTTTGGAAACAAGATTTAGAGCTACTAAATGTGACATAAAGAAGCTACTAAGCAATGAATGGCTAGAAATAGGCAACTTTGATCAGCATCCTAATGGTAGAATTCTAGTTCTTTACAATAGCAACATTGTTATATCCTCTCCATCATGCATTATGGATCAGATGATTTATATTGATGTTATGGGTAAATCCTCCAAGAGTGATGTATAAATCTCCTTTATATATGCGCAAAATAATGGTTATCAAAGAAATCATCTCTAGAATGATATTAAAAGGATCTCTAGTCACACTAATAAGCCCTCGTTAATCACTAAAGACTTCAATGCAATCATTGCATCTGAAGAAGTCGAAGGAGTCCACGTTAATGAAATTCCTTGTCAGAATTTAATGTTATGCCTATCTGATATTAAGGTAACTGATGTAACCTCACCTGGTAATTTCTTCACATGGAGTAACAACCAGAAGGGAAATGATCTTATCAGAAAAAACTTGACAGATCTCTTGCAAACATTAATTGGTTTCAACAATTCCTCAACAGTTTCACATTTTTCCATAAGTCTTGTTTTTCAAATCACTAATCTGTCTTCACTTTTACTAATTATGAGAAAATCATGTACCCTTTTAGGTTTAACAATTTTCTTTTAGATGTTAACTGGCATAAAATTATTTGGAACAAAGCACTCACCCCTTGGTTATCATTCAACCTTTGGCTGGCTATCCAAAACAAACTACCTACTTCAGACCGACTGCCTTACATACATATCAACCGTTTCTGTCCTATGTGTCAACTCCAAATAGAAAATAGTGACCATATCTTCTTCACTTGCCCTTTCAACACTCGCATATGGGAAAGTATTACACGACTATGTAGATGGAATGCACCTGACTGCATCGTACCGAATATCGTACATAATCTATCAATTGGAACAACTCATTCACAACATAATCGATGACTCTTCATCAATCTTGGGGACATG
>JAOQMM010000009.1:2890404-2901813 GCA_027563515.1 Erythroxylum platyclados | reverse complement strand
TCTAGAGACCACCTAATTTGGGAAGCAACGTTGGGACCTGCCTTTTCTTCCTCTTTCTTCTTCCTCTTTCTCTCTCTTTTAGGGTTTTCCAAAAGTGTCTGAATGAAAAGCTCCTTTGTAGGGTTACGTTATGTTTCTTTTATATTCTTTTCTGATTAAGGCAACCTTAGGGCTTTTTCCAGGTCTGAAACGTTCGAAAAGTCCCTTAACAACTCAAAATCGGAAGCAGTCCCCCGTCTGTCCCTATATAGGCCATGATCGTGGCCTTTAGTGGCACAATTGCGGCCAAGATTTTATCTGCCACGATCATGGCTTCTTGCACCTGCTTCTGTCATCGTGGCTCCTTGCACCTGCTTGCCATGATCGTAGCTCCTTGCACCTGCTTCTATCACGATCGCGACAAATTCCCCACAATCGTGGCTCCTTATTCTAGCTTCTATCATGATTGTGACCCTGGGTTATTTCCCAGGTCTTCTCCAAATCTCCTCCAATTGTCCTGAAACACTAACAAACACATCAAGGCACCTCATAAATATAAAATTGAAGCTCAATAATATGTTCCAACCCACAAAATACTTAAGACACAAATATTTACTAACTAACACAATTCTAACCTAAACACACATTAAATAATAAAATTAACAACTAAACACACATTAAACTACCCACAAAAACATGATGCAATCTACACCTATCAATAGACCAATCTTTCCTGGAGTATTACACAATCTTTTCTAGTATTCTTTTTACTTCCCTATTTAGTACTTCTATTTGGCCACTAGTTTGAGGATGATAAAGGGTTGATAATTTATGTGTAACACCTAATCTTTTAAAAACTTTTTCAAATTGATTGTTGCAAAAGTGTGTACCTCTAGCACTAGTTGTAGCTATGAGTACACCAAATCATGTAAATAACTTTATAAGAAAGTTAACAATCGTTTTGTCTTCATTAGTAAGCAAAGCTTAAGTCTTAACCCACTTTAAGACGTAATCAACTACAGTTAGCACATACTTGTTACCAAAAGATACAAGAAATAGACCCATGATATACATACCTCGTATATCAAACATTTCGTAAACATTAATGCTAATTTAAGATATCTCACCCCAATGAGAAATATTATTTGTCCATTAACACTTATCTCAATACTTTACATACCTTTGTGCATACTTAAGAAATGTATGCTAGTAAAAGCTTGATTTCAAAACCTTTCTTATAGTTCTATTGGCATGATAATAGCCTTCAACTAGTTCTTTGTTATAATGCATCAAAATGTCCATTGTCTCGGTATAAGCTCTCTTGACTGTTAGATCTATAAAATAATAAAATAGGTACGGATCCTCCCATAAGTAATTCCTCAATTCAAATAAGAATCTCTTGTTTTACTAATGAGTCATTCCTTTTGGAAAATTTGTTTTTTCTAAAGTAAGAAAATATTTATATTAATCTTATAGAGATGCTCATTAGGAAAGGCATCATTGATATTTTGCTCAATTAGCTTCTTCATGTTATGATTCTTGAGACAAGATTGATGGTCTACGGCCAAATTCTCCACTCCTCTCTTATCTTTGATCTTAAGACTGAACTCCTACAACAACAAAACACATCTAATTAATCTTGATTTAGAATCATTCTTGCTCAAAACATAATGAAATGCTAAATCATCAATAAGAAAATAACTTAGGACAGAATAAGGTAAGATCTAAATTTATCGAATGTAAAAACTACATTAACTAACTCTTTTTTAGTTTTTGTATATTCTCTTGTGTATCTATCAAGGTTTTTCTCGTATAGCATATAGGCTAAAAATGCTTATCCTATGCTATCCAAGCACTGCTCTGACAACTAGTGTCACACATTAGTTCAAAAGGTAAACTCCAATCTAGTTCTACCATTATCAAGGAGTTAGTTAACTTTTTTTAAGATAATAAAAGAAATTAAGCACTCATTATTAAAATCAAAAGGCACAACTTTCACAAGAAATTTGGTCAGAGACCAAACTATCTTGGAAAATTCCTTGATGAATCTCCTGCAAAACCTATCAAGTCCAAGAAAGCTTTTAATTACCTTAATTAAGGTCAGCAGAGGCAACTTTCTTCATAGTTTTTTATCTTAGCTTTATCAACCTCAACACCCTTCTAGAAATTTTTTTTAAACCTAAAACTATCCTTTTTTTAACCATAAAATGTCACTTTTCATAATTAAGCACTATGTTGGTTTCCTCGTATCACTCGAGGACTCTCTCTATATTATGTAAACATAAGTCAAACAAATAACTAAAAACAAAAAAATATATATCCATAAATATCTCTATGATGTTCTCAATCAACTCATCAAATATTTAACATGTACCTCTGAAAAATAGTAGGGACATTAGAAAAAACAAAAAGCATCCATCGATAAGTGAACATATCATATGAACATGTGAATATTGTCTTCTCTTTATCCTTTGGGAATATGGGAATTTGAAAGTAGTCAGATAGTTTGTTTAAGAATAGTAGTACCTGTTCCTTGCAAGCATTTGATCAATGAATGGTAGTAGAAAGTGGTCCTTACATGTAGCATCATTTAGCTTCTTATAGTCGATACATACCCTCCAATTGGTGATGGTTCTCATAGGAATCAACTCATTCTTTTGGTTTGGTACCACCATCATCCCTCCTTTATTGGGTATTACTTATATGAACTATCATAAATAGGGTAAATAACTCCTACATTAGTTATTTTAATTACCTCAGCTTTTACCATATCTTTCATATTTAGAATAAGATGCTTTTATAATTGCATTATTGGTTTACAATCATCTTCAATAAAAGTTTATAGGTGTAAAAAAGGGGTTAATCCCCTTTACGTTAGAAATATTCCAAGTGATTGGCTTCTTGTGTTCCCTTAAAACATTGATCAACTTCTCTTTTGGGTCATAGTTTAAATATGCCACAATTATCACTGCTAATTTTAAAGTGTCAACTAGAAAAGCATACTCTAAGTGCTCTGATAATCTTTTTAGCTCCAATTCTGGCATATCCTTAATTGAGGGCTTAATTATGGCCTCCTTCAGTCTTTCTACTTTTTTAAAGGTCTTCTTCCTTATCATAAGTTCATTATTTCATTAGTCTCCAAGGATGCCACGTGGTTCATTAGAATATTTCTATACAGCTTCACGTACTCTATTTATATAATAGAAGTTTTTTAGTGGATCTTGTGTGACTATTGTCCATATAGTGTGAAAAATTTCAGTGTCAATCACCGTTGGGCAAGTTTTAATCTTATAAAATCCTTAATATTCTACAAGAAATTAGTGAACTATTCAAATCCTAATTTGTCTAAGGCCTAAAAGCGTAATTAAAATGAAAATAAAACATAAGCAGAAATTAAGCAATAGAATATGGGTTGATTGAAAATGAAATTGTAAAATTAATACAAAGAAATCAAAATTGAGCACAACCAATTAACAATTGGAAATTCACAAAAGGAAGGTTAACCAATTATGAGAAAAGGGGATTTATCCTATCATGTAATGTCAACTTAATCACTTTTGAGTTAATCCAGTATCAGTCCTAGAAGTTCAAAGGGTGATTGCTCTCTCTCAAGTTATAATGATTTAAACCTAAATTATAACCCTAATTGAATTGAATTATGGAATTTGCAATCTTTCAATTAACAAACAGCCCACACATCCAGTTAGATCTTAAGCACTCTAATAGACAATAGGGTTCTTACATGAGATCTCTCTTCGTATAAATTGTCGATTCGATTGTCTGCATAAGCTATTAGATTGTTTAACTCTCATTACCCCATCTAATCTTTTTGCTATCAGATCACTCTCTTGATTTATTATCGAAGCATGCAAATACAACAAACAATCACAATACCCATCTCATTATCATCAAAAGCAATCAAATCAACATTGATTCAAGAACAAATCCCTAAAAGAGTTTAGATCATCGTTAAACCCAAATTCATCATCATCATATCCATCTTATACATCAAAATGAAAGAAATAACAAAATGGAAGAGAAATATAACTTGGGTGGATTGGAATGGCAGTAACAACAGCAGCTCCCTCGTCCTCTCTCTTCTTCTCCCTTCTTCCTTAGCTTCTTTTCCAATGTAGCAAAATGGAGGCTCCCTTGATTAGGGTCATCTTCTGATCTTGTATAGTCCTGGGGCCATTTAGGGTAAAAATTAGGTTTTACCTAAGCCAAAAAGTCCAAAAAGACCTTTTAAAAATGATAATAGAAGGAGATCCCTGCATCTATCGCGCACCTGTCACGATCGTGGCAAGGGATACCACGATCATGACCTTTCAAATTTGGCTTCTATCACGATCGTGGCAAAGGTGTCATTATCGTGGCCCTGGAGGAGACCTTCTATCACCATTGTGACCTTGTTCCTTTTATCCAAGCTTTCTCCAACTTCCTTTAATCTTCTTCATCTGAGTTCATACACTAACAAATACATCAAAACACTTCAAATGCACAAAATTAAAGTCCAATAATATACTCTAAACTACATAACACTCAAAAACACAAACACATCATCACATTGACACAATTCTAAACCCAAACATGCACAAATCATCTAATCAACAACTAAAAACACACTAAAATACCCATTAAAACATAATGTAAACTATAACTATCAATCACATTTAAATAAAAGCAAGTATCATCTTTATCAAGGATATGTTTCACGTGGTTATTATGAAGATTAATGTCTAAGAATGCATCATAATCATCTAAATATTAAGAATGTCAAAGTGTTTTTAACTAACTTTTTCATGCACGATTTTTTCATATAATGTAATCCTTTAATCATATAATGTTTCGATTAGACATAAAGTATGGAATTAATTTCTATTTCATTTGAATCTAATCATATTAGTTCTCTAATATTAGTAATTGATTCTATTAATAACATTTTAAAAAAATTTATAAAGAGTGATTCCATTTTGACCAAGAATTTCTTGAATCAATATTAATCGAGAACAATAAAATATTCTCCTTAATCATTTTAGGATGATGAATCATATATTAATCACTCATTAACCTTCATATAATTCTAAAAAACCGACATACTCGTAAGGTGTGATATTCACCTAATTAGCTCCCTCATTCAAGTTAATCTTGTGATTGTAACTTCTCGAGGTAGTAGCTACTAGGTTAGTGTTTTGAAAGTTTTTTCGTATTCTCCTACTAACTGAAATCAATTCTATCCACAATTTCAATTCTCTATATTTATTCATGCAACAATTGGATCAAGGCGGGTTACATATGCTTTAAAACAGTAATGAGCCAAGTCAATCTCAGGCTAGACTGGACTCAAGTTAATCAACTCAAGCTAAACTCGATGCAACTTAAGCGGCCAAAATTGAATCAAGTCAAATTAGATCCAAAAAAGTTGACCTTTATATTTAAAAGTTGTTTGCTCAAACGTGTTGATAGATTTTTTAAGACTAATTCTTTAATCAGATTTTCTAGCCAACCTTTTACGGTTGTCCATCACTTATGGTGGAGAAATCTCGAGAGTTTCATTTTGAGAATTGGGGCTTTAAATGGATGCCTTAGCTTTAACAATAGCAAAATCATCATCAAGAACTACTAAGAGAAAATACTCGACATACCTGAGATCCCTTTTTAGTGAGATTAATAGAAATCCTTTTTGACATTGATTGTTAAGAGAGTAGGAATGTTGGAAGGCTAGGGTGCTTCAGTGTTCAGTCAACGGTAAGGAGAAGAAAGAAGAGTAACAAGTCAGTCTTAGTTTAACGATTCATTAATACACAAAACAACACTATTTTATTTACATTAGACATTATTTTATATAATGTAAAAAATTCAAATTTTAAGCTTCAAATTTAGAACCAAATCGTGAGAATCAAATCCACTCCGAAGCTTAAAATTAAAAAAAAAAAGAAAAGAAAAGATCAAATCCAATTTAAAATCCAATTAACTTCCAAATTCTTTGGCTTCAATCTAAAGCAACCAAACCAAACTTACTTTTTCCCCTAGGGATTCCCCATAAGAATCTCCTAAAGTTCTGATGAACCGAACACCAGAATTATGTTATAACCATGCCGTGGTAACTACATAACTAAGGATGATAGCTATTAGAGATGACAAAAAGACGATATGTCCAACCTAAAAGATATAATTGAGTTTCAGTTCAGATTTAGACAAATTTAAGAACATTTTCAAATTTCGGATTCAAAGAGACTTGGCCTGACCCAACACAAACCCGTCATGTTTTTACTCAAGGCTCAAAAAAGAAAAAAAAGAATGAAATACGATCGATCTTCAGACTTACCACCGAACTCCCGTCTCCTGTCCACCCTCCATAACTAGTTAACATCCACAATAACGCTCTATGAGTAGCTTATTTCATAAAACAGATTTTGCAAGAGCAATGTGATTCAAGTCCATGCAGTCCCATAAATAGCCATGAGTCGAGGTCTACAAACGAACAAGTAAAATAAAACAGGAAAGGGAGAAGAACCATGTCCCAACACAGACTGCTGCTTCCTGTTCCTCACCACCCTAATAGTTCCATAGAAGGTCTCCATGCTAAATAAATTTGGTAGTTTACCTCTAGATCAAGTGGGAGAAACTTGCTCTCAACAAGCACCGCCAGTCTGGTGCAACATTGCATCAATCTCGTCCCCATCCTCCATTTCCAGCTGATGAAAAGAAAAAGTGAAAATATGAAGCAAGATTTTGGGTGTTCGTATATGAACAGATGTGCATTTAACAATCTATTAAACAAATTACAGAGAAAGCTGGAGATTTGGTTGAGGAAAAGGTGATACCTCATCAGGAGTTTGCTCTCCTCGAAGACGACGGCCATCAAACAAGAAAGCAATTGAGTTAATCTCAACAGATTGACGGTCACAGTATGCATTCATCAGCTTCTTCAATTGGGTGGATCTCTTGATCCTGAAAAATACTTCATTCCCATCCTAAAATTGCAACACAATACGTTACCTTTATATTCAGCCTGTTCCTCTGAAATATTAGCACAAAAATTCAACATTTAATAATACTGCAACAATTTAGCATTATCTGCCCTGGAATTAACACTTGAGCCGGAAAGTAGAATTTGAAAGAAATTTCTGATACAGTGTATAACAAGATAGAAGTTCAAAATGTAAAGCAAGCCAACAGGAACTTGCTTGTAATATCAGTATGCTAAACTAAAGCAATTAGAGCTACAACAAATTTAAACTCATTTTCCAAACTTCTCCAGCCCTGGATTTTCCTACGAATAAGTTCCAGCAAATTAAACATAATTCTTCACAATTCTGAAGAAATAGTTAGTGAACATATTTTTCAACATCCAACTTTCAAGCAGACAAAATCATCTCCAACTGGAAAAGGAATGACTTGCAAAGGCTTTGCAGTTTTACCCACTAGAAAGAAAAGTAAAGGTTGCATTTCAAGTTTGCCCAGATGCGGCCACAAACTGTTTTCATTCACAAAGTTACGTCCTTCATCCAATTAAAGTATTTCTGAACTGAGTTTACAACCAGTGAATAAATGAAATTACCAATAAAGAAATCCTGTCACAAAAGGGAGCACTCAATAGATAGGTCTTCACATGGTTTGGTCCTTCAAATAGAAAAGCTAAATATATATGCATAACTGTATCCTGTTAAGGATATAGCACGAACAAAAAGCACAGGTACAACCACCGACTATAAATTGTCACCAACAATTGACTGCTTGTTCCATTTTAAACGCAACTTTCAGAAGCGTTCAAAATTAATACCATGCGAGTGTTCAAAATTAAAACAAAGGAATTTACTAATTGTTCAAAAAAATTTCAAAATCAATATTTCACATCTGTTTTGGTAGTAAGACAGCTACTCATCGAAGCCTTTCTCGTTCATATTACACTGAGCTTTATGCATTCGTATCTTCAAATCCCAGCTCACTTACCGCACCTATTCTTCCCTTACCTAAACCAGTCCACAGCTAGAAAACCAAGCACACACATTCCCAAACAGCGGTCAAAGAAAGGCACTGATGCTTAAGACGGACATACCAGTACGTTTATTAACCAGTTTATTAGTACCAATGCAAACCCAAAGCCAAATCAACTAGTATGAACAGAATTGTCACCATAAATGTATAAACCAAAGATTTACATTTGGTAATGAACTCAACTTACTCATGATTTAGAAACCAAACCGAGGCAATCTAAAAAAGCGCACAACCAGCTAAAACCGCAAAAGCAGAGACAGAAACCCCACAGAATAGTAACAATTACAGAACAAGTTTAAGCAATTAAATGTTATTCACACCCAATGTCCAAACTCCCCACACGCAAAGGAAAATAAACAACTTTCCAAAGTAAACCCACAACTTACCGCACATTAGGACATAAACACATCACCCAATTCTAGAAAACAGCTGAAGCAATCGGGTAATGGTATCTACAAAGAAA
Source organism: Erythroxylum platyclados (assembly GCA_027563515.1). Taxonomy (NCBI): domain Eukaryota; kingdom Viridiplantae; phylum Streptophyta; class Magnoliopsida; order Malpighiales; family Erythroxylaceae; genus Erythroxylum; species Erythroxylum platyclados. Next base: position 2,893,370 of record JAOQMM010000009.1, on the reverse strand, counting down.
ATAAAAATCGAGAAAAAGAACATTTTTTTAATGGAAAAATGACAGATAGACAGACCTGACCCTTGACTTTGAGGTTGATGTGAGCTTGTTCATTAGGTTTCTTATCTTCCTCGGCTTGACCTGACATGCTTGCTTCCTAATCTTCCCCTGTCTCTCTCTAACTTTCTCTCGCTCTGTGCTGCGTCCTAATTCTAAAAGAACTGGTGATTTGGGCACGGATTGCCTAGTCTGCCACGGCACCGCCTCTTGGGAAATCGATGAGATCAAGTATGTGTCAGCTTTTTGATTGGTCTCTTGCTGTCAACTTTTTGACTTTTCTATAATTTTGGGCCTTCGAATACCTCCCGGGAAATTCAAACCCCTGGCTAGGGGGCCTTTCGAGCGATTTCGGCCCTATTTTATATTTTCCACCTTTGATAAGGTAGAAAGAGCATCCTTTAAAGTAAGAATAAAATAAGATCTACTCTTAACTTTTATAAAGAATAAAATGAGATAAAATAGGACTTATTTTTAACTCTCATAAAGAACAAAATGAAATAAAATAAGATACAACTTACTTTTAACACTCATAAAGAATAAAATAAGGCAAATCCGCTTAGCTTTCTTTTTTTCTGTACATATTTTTTCGTTCGATTTTTTTTTGAGTTGTTCTCTAAATCTTAATGTTAAGAATTAATGTAACTTATTAGATTCTTCAATTGTGTCACGATGAGGGGCTTAATGTAACCTCTTTAATAATAAAAATATGCTTTTAAAGTTTATGTGTTTATATATTGTCGATTTATTGGGACTCTTTTTTTATTGTTTCCAAAACTTTGGTGTTGAAGTCATTATATAATATGATCTTGTATATAGTTGTGATATTGATTAAATTAATGAATTTTTAAAATGATTTTGAATCATATTTTTCCAAAAGATTTTAATTTGATATTTAAAAGAACCTAAAAGATAGGTAATAGGTCAGTTTATGTCAAGTTTTGAAGGAAAAATTTTCGTCAAGAAAGAATATACGATGACTTATATTGGACATAAAATGACGTAAGATGTGTTCGATGTTTTAGATTTGCATTTTCATTGGACCATTTATATTATATATGATATAGGTCAATTGAACTTCTTAGGAAAAGAGAAAATTAGAACTCAATGAGTTTGTAACGTCTTGTAATGAGGTACACGCTTATGTATAACTCGACTAAACTACTATTTATCATTCAGTAAAATTAAGAGTTTAGTCGATCAATATCACTATTACTAGTTATTGTAATAGTTAATTTATGTCTTTAACATATATTTTTAGTTGTTTTAAGTATAAATATACTAGATATGAGTTTAGGAAGAATATTTGGTAGTAGAGAGTGTCTTCCAAAGTTTGTGAGAGAACAACAACAGCAACAATGTACCAATAAGAATTTCGTTAAAATGTAGGATTTGAAATGGTTCAAAAATATACAATCTTACTTTTAACTATCAAAAAGGCAATTTCTTATAACCTCCCAGTAAAAAAAAGTTTTAGAAAATAGTTAGAAGAATACAAGCTAAATACATAAACAAATAATTGCACAAATAAAAAATAAAAACAAAATAAAGATAAAGGTGAAGATAAAAGTAAGTAAATAAATAAATATGCAAGAAAGAAAATAAATAAGTAATTAAAAATACAAAATAAATAAATAAAATATTATAGTACCTGAGATAAATTGATATAATAATTGAATTGTTATGATTTGCTTTCGCAAAGAAAATATGTACCGAATTATTCTTCACCTTAAGAAAATATGCGATATAAGATTTTTCTTGAGCTTTTATACAAACAATTAACACATCCCAGTTAACGCTCCAAATTTGAATTTGACAATGAGTATACAAAAAAGAAAGGCAAAAGGTAGTAAACAAAAAGAAAGAGAAAGTGAAACAAAAGGGCAAAAGGGAAAATAAATTGACAAGGCTTTTGCTTACTAGGAAGGAGACTAGGTCCCGAAGAAGACACCAAGAAAAGATGAAAGGGCTGTAATGCAAACAAGAAACTAGAAAATAGACTTATGATTATTTTGATTTTTAATAATTTCATATATTTTATTAAATAACAAATATTAATATATCATATGTAGCATCGCTATCTTACGTGGCAACCACGTGTCAAACATAAAAATCTGATTCAACGTTCAATTTCATCAACGTTAACGAATAACTTATCGTCGAGCTATTTTTATAAAAAATTAATAGTTCAAATATTTTAGTGTCACTTTTTAAAATTCGATTTAGATATTGCAAAATTGAGTAAAGTTGAAGATTTTTTTACAATTAATCAATATTTTAAATTTTAATTTATGAAACATTTGATGAATAATTTATTGTGACCTTAAAATAATTTATTATAAATCTCGCATGAATTATGTATTTAATAGGTTTATAGAGATACTGCATATTACATTCCGACTGGTAATTATTTTATATATAATAATCATCCTTAAAGATATGTAGGATTTTAATAACAATACTTAGTAGAAATTTCGCTGAGGCGCGGGGTCTAGAAAAGTTTAGTAGTACGCAGTCTTATCCCTAACTAATAAAGAGGTTGTTTCCTAATATGTAGGATTTTCTCATTATCAATTTTATTGGAATGTGTTTAATAAGTTAGGATATAAACTTTTTTATGCTTACAATGGAGAATGATAGTTCTAAGTGGCTCGAATATCAAGTAACTCATGGGAATGGAGAATGATACTTCTGAATGACTTGTGAAAAACTCATAGGGGTAGTTTCGCAAACTTTCGAATCTGTTTCTGATAAACACAAATAACAAAATAAATTAAGAGCACCAAAGATAAATGAAACCGAGATTTGTTAACATAATTCGACATTCCTTGCCTATGTCTGCGGGGCCCTTATCCAGCTTAATCACTTTCACGAAAGTACAATAGATTTACTCAAGGCTTTACTGAGCTGACACCACTCAACCCTTGACA
>JAOQMM010000009.1:2859030-2870035 GCA_027563515.1 Erythroxylum platyclados | reverse complement strand
CAATTAATCTCAATTAAACCACTTAATCCACTTTCAATTTTACTAATTCCAATTAGGGTATGTTTTGGGGTGTTACACCCCGTGGTCTTCCGAAGTCATTCGATCCAAGTTCCTTCCTCCCTATTTTCCTTTTATTTTATTTGATGTATTGGGTTGAAATGGGTTTGATTTGTATGGATTACAGATTTGAAATGATGTTCTAAACTCTCCTTCGGGATTTTTCCCTGATTTAATGTTAATATAGTTGATTTTTGTGTTTATTAGATTGGGTGTTGTGATTGACTATCATTTTTTGCATACTTTGGTAACAAACCGAGAAGGTGAGCCAGATAAAAATGCTTAGATTGAGCCAATGAGAGTTAGATGATCTAATAGATCACATAGTCAATCATATCAAGTTTAGTGTGGAGAGAGATCCCGTGTGAGGCCCGATAGTTTAATAGAGGACTTTCGATCTAATTTTTAGTTATGGGTAAATTGTTAATTGAGAAATTGCAATGTCCATAATTGAATTAGGGTTAATGATTTAGGATCCGGGATTATAACTTGAGAGAGAGTAATTCCTCCTACGACATTCTAGAACCAACACCCTCATAAACACATAATTGGCTAGGTTAACATTAATGACAGGTAAAATCTGCTCTTCATAATTTGATTATCTTTCCTGATTAGATTCCTATCGTGACAATTGTGATTGTTCATTTTCCATTTTAGTGTTTTATTTAAATTTCCAATATAACTCTTAAATCAGTTCTTGCATTTACGTCTTTGTTGTAATTTTATATTTTTGTTTATTTCATTTTCATTTTCTTAGCCATAGACGATTTAGGATTAGACTAGTCACCTTCTTGTGGGATCGACCCCTTTGTACTACATTCGCGACCTGTACGCTTGCGATATTAAAGGGCTTATAATTATTAAAGCTCACATCAACGAAAAAGAATTGATCAATAAGGAATTTAATTTTGGAAGTGGAACCCACTAGTATCATGTAGACTCCATGTAACACTAACAAACTCTACATAGAGTAAAAAATAAATTAAAAATCATGTTAATAATAATGTGACATTTAATTGAAAAAATTTTAATGAAATTAACGATTTCGTCAATTAAAGATTTAATTTAGATAATTTAAACATTAATCTTTTTTAACGTTATCAAATATAAATTTAACTAAGGCTTTTAAAGGCTCTTAAGCAAACTAATACCTTGTAATGGAGGCTTCAAATTCCACTACAAATGTAGTGAAATTAACCTCACTCACCTAATATATGTGGATGACCTGATCCTTTTGTGTGGAGCTGATGCATTTTCTATTTGGATAATGATGCATACTCTGGACTTATTTGCTCAGAGGTCAGGATTACAACACAACTTCGATAAGAGCAGCCTCTCTATTTCAGTAAACGTGAGGAATATGGATGAAATAAATCATATTACTAGTCTTATCTCTGTCTTAACTACCCTTTGTTATCTAGGAGTTCCCATCACAGTTTCCAAGCCTAAGTTCCACAATTGCTTACCAATTATTAAAAGACTCCAATCTAGAGTGATGTCACGGCAAAATAGATTCCTATCTTATGCTGCGAGAATAACCCTCATCATTTCGGTTCTCAGCAGTTTGTATCTTCATTGGAGTGCACATATTGCTTTGCCTAGAAGAGCCATAAAGGAGATGGACAGAATAATGAAGGCGTTCTTATGGACAGGCCAAATTGGAAACTCTAGGAACGCAAGAATTAAGTGGAGTGAGGTAACTATCCCTAAAAAGCATGGAGGCCTTAGGATCATCTTTATTATCACAATGTAGAAAGTATTAATGTGTAAGAGGCTATGGAGGTTATATACTAATCATAACACATTATGGATCAAATGGATGCATGAATATTACTTGAAATATATGAATTTCTGGAAAGCTAGTTACTCTAAGGATGGCTCTTCAATTATTAAACAGATGATGAAGTTGAGGGAGATCATATATCCTTGCATTAAACACAAACTTGGTACGGTGAAAGGACATGGATATGGTTCAACAATTAGCTTGATATATGCCCTATTATACATGTTTCCACATTATAGCAACTAAGGAACCAAATGCCACTGAATCTTAAAGTATCATCACTTATTGTGAATGGAGAATGGAAAGGAGATTTCAGAGGATTCCAATCACTCTCGGAATACTTCCTATGATTAACTAATATTGAGAATAATGATGCTATTATCTGGGGGATGAATCTGAATGGCCAATTCTCTAATTATTCTTATTACCAGTTGTTTTCAAATAGTTATATCAATGTCCCTTGGTTTAATCTCTTATGGAAGAATACTCTCAATCCCAATGCCTCCTTTATTACATGGCTTGTGATCAAGAACATGCTTAAAACAAAGAGCCAGTGGCACTGTAATGTGGATGATACTTGCATACTTTGTAACATAGCAGTGGAGGATAGGGATCACCTATTCTTCCTCTTTAGCTACTCCAAAACAATCTGGAATAGAATATTGCATATGTTACCAGATAATAACTGTTGATACAATTGGGAACAAGCACTAAATTGGATCATTAGAAATTCTAAGTAAGGAAAAACTAATGCTTTTCTTTACAAAGTAACCTTTACTTTCACCATCTATAATATTTGGAAAGAAAGAAATAACCAAAGATTCACTTATAAGAAAGAAGAGAAATATCATATTGCAGACAAGATTGTAAACCCGTTCAGAGCTAGCATCTTTGGAAATGAAACGTTGATGGAGTTTATAACTCATCTTAATTCTTTACTTTAAGACATATGTACTCCTTTTCCTTTTGAATCCTTTTGTATCACTGTAAAATGTATGTAGCGTAATAGCCTAGAATTGATTGTAATATTGTAATAGTTTCATCTATAGTAAATACATTATTATTTTTTAAAAAAATATAAATTTTAATATAAATATCATGAATTAAAACATAACTTCGACCATAATAAATATTGTTTAAGGTAGCGGAAGGCTTATTGCCTGAATCGCCTAATTAGTATATAATTTTTAACATTTTTGGGTAATGAAATAATCTAATTGGCAGACTCGGCCCATTATTTAATAGAATGAAAGACTTTTGCCATTTTGACCTTTCAGGAAAGATTATCTTTCTGTAATGTTATTTTTATATTTCTGGTTAATATAATAGTATGCATTTATTTTGTATTTCATTATAGCTTACAAACTGATGTTGTCGCTCTTTCTCTCTCTACTCTCTTTGTGCTATTTTAGTCAGAGAAACGCAATTCCCTCCTAAAGCTTCCCTCCCTCACTTGTCTTTCCTTTCCCTCTGAGCAAACAAAACTTCTGCTCTCTTTCATGTTTTCAACTGCTGGCTTTTGACTTTTCCAACTCCAGGTCCTAAGTTTGGACCCAGCCTAAATGCATCCCACCAACGTCACACCGTCGCTGCCGTCGGAACAACCGCCACAAACGCTCCTCGACCTGATCACTAGCGTCCTCTCACTCCTCCTCTTCTCGTCCCTGAACGTCCAGTCTTTCACCGGACGGTGGCAAGTGATTCGCACCAAACTCACCTCTCTCCAGTCATCGCTCTCTTCGCTCTCCCATTCTCCTCACTGGTCCCAAAACCCGATCCTCCACACACTCCTCCCTTCCCTTCTCTCCACTCTCCAACGCCTCCAGTCTCTCTCTCACCAATCCTCCCTCTCCTCGTTCAATGGGGGCAAGCTCCTCTTTCAAAGCGACCTCGACATCGCATCCTCTTCTCTCTCCAGTCACCTCCACGACCTCGATTTGCTACTTCGATCTGGAGTCCTCCACCAATCCAATGCCATCGTTCTCTCGCAGCCTGGTCCTGGCTCCGAGAAGGAGGAGCTGATCTTCTTCGTTCGGGATCTTTTCACTAGGCTTCAGATTGGTGGGGTCGAGTTTAAGAGGAAAGCCATGGAATCGCTTCTTCAGCTACTAAACGACAACGAGAAGTCTGCGAGCGTTGTCGCTAAAGAGGGGAATGTTGGGTATTTGATCGGGTTGTTTGATTTTAACAACGCCCAGAATTTGATTCGAGAGCACGCGGTTTTGTCTGTGTCGATACTGGCTTCGGCTAACGATGAATCCAGGAAGATTGTGTTTGAAGAGGGAGGTTTAGGGCCTTTGTTGAGAGTTCTAGACACTGGGTCTATCCCCTTGAAAGAGAAGGCGGCGATTGCTATTGAGGCAATAACTAGTGATCCTGAAAATGCTTGGGCGATTTCGGCCTACGGCGGCGTTTCTGTGTTGATTGAAGCGTGCCGATCCGGTTCACAAGCTACCAAGACTCACGCTGCTGGGGCTCTTAGGAACGTTGCCTCTGCGGAGGACGTCACAATGGCTCTGGCAGAGGAAGAAGCCATACCTGTTCTACTCAATCTGTCGATTTCAGGCTCTAACGCTGCACAAGAAAAAGCAGCCAATTGCATCCAAATACTTGCATCTTCTGGCGAGTATTTTCGGACACTGATACTACAAGAAAAAGGTTTGCAGAGGTTAATGGAATTGATTCATGATTCGTCAAGTGCGGATACAATAGAACACGTATTGCGAGCACTCAGCTCACTCTTAGTCTCAGATTCAACATCTCGGGTCTTATCATCATCAACTGGATTTATCATTAAGCTGGGAGAATTTATCAAACACGGAAATTTAACCGTGCAACACATTTCGGCGTCCCTTCTCGCTAGTTTGTCAATAAGCGACGGGAACAAGCGAGCAATTGCGAGTTGCATGAGCTCATTGGTGAAGCTAATGGAGTCACCGAAGCCGGTGGGTCTACAGGAAGCATCTGCGTTTGCGTTGGTCTCCTTGTTGACCGTTCGATCCAATAGGAAAGAATTGATAAGAGATGAAAAAAGCGTTATGAAATTGGTTCTGATGTTGGATCCCACGTACGAGCTCGTCGCCAAGAAGTTGCCGGTGATGGTGGTGGTGGCGCTGTTGAGTGGAGGAAGCAATGGGTGCAGAAAGAGGCTTTTGTCTGCCGGAGCGTACCACCGTTTGCAACGATTGACGGAGATGGACGTCACCGGAGCTAAAAAAGCGTTGCAGAGACTCGCCGGAAATAGACTCAAGAGTATCTTCTCCAGGACTCGGAGGGAATGACGACAAGAATAACTAACCCGCCAAGAAAGGTACGCGATTTTGAAGGGTAAAAATGGAACTCGAATTGCTCTTTTGATTCATCACCGGATAATATAACTTGAAAGTACAGTTTTACCCCTAATCCGGAATTTATGGACCGCCATTTTAATGTCTCGTAAAGCACGAGCTAGTGGTGTGTACAGCTCACAAAAGTGCGGTGGCTTCGCCTTAACCCCATGAATTAAGGCAGCCTAAACGCCGGATTTCTTTACAAGAGGATTGTACTGTAAAAGTGACCAAGTTGGTGAACCCTTTAGTGTGTTTTGTTTGCAGGAGCCCTTGTGGATCTTCAAAGAACGAGGACTCCCATGTGTATCATTTGGCGGCAGCATACTTTCGTATACTACTACTGAAGAAAATTTATACAATACCACTTACCCTACGCTTTATTATGTTATAAGATGTAGGAAAGGAGCAAGGATGCGGTTTTTTGGGAGTATCCTCATTTTATTTTAATTTTTGTTGTTAATTTATTCACTTATGGAGTTGTAAGAAGAACAAAACAAAACAAAACAAAAAAAGGAGTTGAGGACGATCTGTATACATTTTTCCCTATCCTATGTTTTCTTCATTTCTTTATTAAGGCAATGTAAATCACCAAGTCTGTATTACTTACCGGAATGAGATTAGATAACATAGTTTGTGCAAAAGCATTGTTTTTCTTTTTACTTTCAATATCTCCAAAGTATTGTTTTTTTTGTTTTTGTATATTTGGTAGCTTTCATTTTTTGTGGATTCTTAAAACAGTAGTTATTATGGAGCTTCACTCATTAGCATACAGCCAATTGGACCCCAACTTTGTGTTGGTTATTATCATAGATGGGGTGGATGTTGTCGGATAGGCTTAACGGCACAGGTGATTTGAAGCTAGTTTTGGGGGCAACAGATTATCGGCTCCATTGCCGATTCTCAATTGAGGTGAGAGACTCAATGTTCGATGAATCCTCATTTAATTTTGCGCCAGATAATGAGCTTGATCGTGTTGGTTTTAGGTAAGGATGGCAATAGGCCGGGCCGAGTTGGTTGGGCTAGGCATCAGCTGAGTGGCCCGTGGCCCGTGCGGGCCAATGGCTACCGGCCCGGCCACTTCTACCTTTTTTTAAAATTTTTTGTGATAAAACGGTATCGTTCTGCACATTAGAAGCGGGTCATGAGCTGAACTGAGTCAGCTTGCTCCTGACCTGTGACTCAGACGGGCCAATGGGTCTTGGCCCATAGCCCGGCCCGCGGACAGACAAAAATGTCATCCCTAATTTTAAGGTGGTTTATAAAGGAGAACGAGAAAAGTCGTTAAAAGATTCATGATGAAGGAACAGGGCGATCGGAGTTTAGTGTGGAAGAATATGGATGGAAAGAATAGATGGACAAGAAAATCTACTACGATTTTTCACTGAATATATTGCGATTACGTGATAAAATTATATATTATATTAATAAAAAGGTTAATATCAAGATAATTTTATAATAAATTAAAATTTAAAATAGTTTAAAGTTATTTTTAAATTTTAATTTAATATCCGCTTGACTGGTGAGCAGAATTGGGTTTAGAAAGAAAAGTAACTGAATCCAAGACATAAGGGAGGGAGGAGGCTCGGCGCAGATGTAGGGAAGTTGGCGACAAGAGCTGCGGGTTCCAATAGAAACTAAATTTACCGCCAGCGACCTCACATGGGAAAGCTGCAATTAGCAGACATTATATAATAACAATCTTATGTGTGGGTCCGCAAGTTCACATGTCATTGCCTGCTCTTTTTTCATTCGCATCATATGCGACTAAGAGGGAAGGCAACGAAAGAATGTGTATGTATGTATGTCCCGTGAACTTTCCCTTTAAATCAATGCTTAAAGGCTTCTCTCTCACACACCTTGGCTTTCACGGTTGTCGTAATGCACTTTTGCTCAGCTTTTTCCCCTTTTTTATTTCCCGCCAAAGCTCACGGTTCACGATGGTTACATTTTAACCAATAAGATATTTTTTGGGAAATTAAAAGTAAATAAAATGGAGAGTACATCAAGCAAGTAAGTGCAGTTTCAGTTAGCATACACCCGAGTCTAATAGATATACGATTAAGGAACTGCAAAACTCATGTCTCTGATCTTGGTATCATTTGACGATCATTTTATAAGCCACATGCCTATCTCAAGATCTAGTTAAGAGTGTTATGCACAGGCTGATCTTCACTTCCTTCTCCTTGACAAAGACTGTTTCTCAGTTCCATGCCACTCGTTCTTTGACAAAACATTTGCCCACCCATCTTTTCACTTTTATTGTTATTATTACAAAGGGAACACAAAGGGTTTGAGATGTTGAACTTAATCTTATCCCTTGTTCTCAACTTCTTTATAATTAATGATTGGTTTATTTCTATACCAATATAATTTTACCACAAGTGCACAAAGTTAGTATCGGTAAGTACGTATCGATCCTATGAAGATATTGATTACCAATAATTACCTTTCTCTTATTATCTAGTCAAAGAATTGAATTTTGGTTTTTAATTAAGAAAATAAAACTTAACAATTAAAATAAAATAGGCAGTAATATTGAACAAAAAAAATGAAAGAAATCACTTAAATAACAATCAATATCAAGAATTAGTGTCTAAGTAATGGATTCCCCTAAAACCATTAAATAATTAGCCCTTTATTATGTAATTATTTTATTGACTATTGGACCGTGAAAATTCCCATCATATATTAATAAATCTCTCAATTATACTAATAACTAATCCTAAGTTTATTAACTGAATTACTCAGGTTTGCAATTAACACCTTTTAATTATGGTAGATCTATTCATACACTAGATTTCTCAATCTCTATGCTATGAAATCAATGATGAACTAATATTCCGAATATGTTAAAACATATAGTAAACACATAATTGAATCACAATAAATCAATCAAAACCATTGCATTAAATAAATAAAATCAAAACATATTGTTATCTCAAATAGCATCATACCTAGACACTAAAAAGCTTTTAGTTACACATAATAGAAAACGAAATCAATCATAAACTGGAAGAAAAATGAATAGAAAACAAAGAGTTCATAATTCTAAATCTCCTTTTCTTTTCTATCGAATGTTCTTACAAGGTAGAAGTTTGATGTTGTATTCTATTGGATCTTTTGATAATTTCTTTGCATTCTCCAAGTTTCTAGATCAATATCGTCCCTTCTAGATGTTATCCATGTCTGGAATTGTCTCCAAAAGTCTCTAAAAATCTGCTATCCTCTTTTGCCTCTGCTCAAGTCCTTTAATAACAAAATTTAGGGTCTCTAAGACATACACGATCTAATACATGGTTGTGTATCAAATAATGTATTTCCAAAAATACTTAAAATCGTGACATTATATGTTTTCAGAGACTTACATGGCCACATACACACTCATGTATTTCTCAATTGCTTCAAATCTTTATTTTATACCGTGATTTCACCCAAATTCTTTTCTTTTTGGTCCATGAAGGTAATTATCACCCATGAATGCACTTGGAGCAAATTAAGTACCAAATATATAAGAAAACTATAAAATATCAAACAAACTACATCAAATATAGGTGTATAAATATAGTCAAATATGCATCTATCAAACATTCCACACTTAAAGCTTTTGCTTGTCTTTAAGCAAACCATAATCAAAATTATCAATTTTACAATATCAATCCATCATTAATCTTAACCTATCCATTCATACTATAAATCATCATGTCATATTATTCAAATCAACATACAATTAGAATCAAATTATCCTAAAATTAACTTCTTAAGTCCATATTAATAATAGTCACATCAACAATCACATTGAACTCAAAAGCATAAACCTTATACCCTCACCAAGATTTCACTCAATGCACTTAAGTGTTTATAGTGAAAAGTATCAAACTCTCACCATAAGCTTGCAATATTATCACATCTCCACCACTTATGTATAAACTAGAAACAAAAATCAAAAGGTCTTTATGCAAGTTGTAATGGGGTTTAAGTACGGTATGATTGGGATAATAAAAATGGTAAAATTGAAGGAAGTTTACTAAAGAGAAATTCTATGAAACTTGTTTACAATAGACACAAATTGTTTTATTGCACTCTAGTGGTACCATATACTTTTCTTTTTCTATGCTCTTTTATTTCCAAAAACACTTAAAATTGCGACTTTAGAGGTTTTGAAAGACTTACATGGCCACATATACAGCTGTGTATCTTTCAATTACTTCAAATCTTTGTTTTATGTCATAATTTCACCTGAATCCCTTTTCTTTTAGTCCATGCAGGCAATTGTCACCTATGAATGCACTTGGAGCTAATTAAGTACAAAATATACAAGAAAACTTTAAAATATCAAACAAAATACATCAAATATGGGTTTATAAATATAGTCAAATATGCATCTATTAATTACTAAACACAAGATGAAGGAGGTCATAAGGATGTTATGTTCTTGCCACACCAAATTATACTAGGGTACTTGTTGCTGAAGAGGAAAAAAGATTTTCCTATAATTCTTATTAATGAATTCCATAGAATTATGCCTAAGTCAAGTTAGTTTTCAATCCTTAGATTAAGATTAGGTAACCTTCCTTAATAGTTAAGAAACCTCCAAAAATATGAACTGGCTAACATAAATTTCATCAATCAATTATTGAAGCCACCCTTGTCTAGTTAGGTAATGAAATTCTCAAGGATCTATAAATATGAAACAAGTAAAGGGAATCTAACTCATACTAATTGTTGAACCAAAATTAGGTTTTTTGACTATTTCAATGATACATTTGAATTTCTTATTGACTAATCCCCTTATTCCCTAGTTTTATTTTAGTTTCCATGAAGTTTTGGTCTTTGGTTATGCCTTCAAAAAATTATGTCCCTTGAGGAAGTGATTCCTTGTCAATTGAAAGTATCAAATTCTTTTAATTAACAAGGCTTAGTTCATAACTCCAATTAAAGTGATTATAAATCCTTTATGATTCTTAGACTTATAAAGATCAGACCATTTAACTTTAGCACCTGTGAATTTATTCTCTTTTTCATACTAGAGAAAGTTCTTTAAAAATCTTTAAATATATTTTATGATATCTTGACAGAGTGCTATAGGAACTTCAAAATGTATGTAGATTGTTCAGCATATAATTAAGAGTTGTAATCTTCCAGCATATGAAAGATTTATATTACACCAACTTCTTAACATCTTTTCAATAAGGTCTATTATAACTTGCCAATCCTTGAAGTTCAATCTCCTTGTGGTTATGGGAATACCCAAGTACTTAAAAGGAGGATTTTCATGCTTGAACTCTATGATGATACCAAATTTCTCCCTTATAATGTTGCATCTCTCTAAAATAAAACAACCGCTCTTACTAGAGTTTACGCTAAGCCTTGAAAAGCTCTTAAATTCTTGCAGTGATTTGTAAAGGACCCCAACATATTCTAGGTTAACACCACATAAGAGCAAAAGATGGTCAACAAATAATAGATTATAAATTCTAAATGCTCTAATACCTAATTAATTATTAGTTTAATATTGAGATTATAATTTCTAATGATAGAAATTAATTATTTTCTTTCATGCATGCATCATGTATCTTGAATGTTTTTACACTTTTTAGAAATTATTTTTCTTTCCTATTCCATATTTCTAAAATTTTAATCAACTTATCATAAGATAATTTATCATCACTATTTTCTAGTTGGTCTAAACATGTTACTTAATTTTCATATGTCGTGAGACACATATTGGTGACTTTATATTCGAGTTCCTCTCCTTTAGATTCATTATAATGGTCATTTTCCTATTGTATTTCTTTATCTCCACTTTCATGTTATCTTGGAGGTTTGGGCATTGATT
>JAOQMM010000009.1:2813428-2831091 GCA_027563515.1 Erythroxylum platyclados | reverse complement strand
ATTTCTCATTATCATTTCCATAAACCAGGAAAGGAGATGAGCGCCTATTTCTGGCATGGGAGAGACAATATGACAACCCACCCTTTCCCGTGCTTAATTCTTAGGGTAATTAGCAATAAGAAAACAAGGCCTGTAAGAGGTCTTGCTTAATTAGGATGGGATTTTTCTATTCAAATTTTACTATGTCTAGAATACATAAAGCATTCTTGAAGCAAGCCCCTAACATTTTGGCAACTAATCACTTCTTCTCCAAATTTAGAAGTCAGGGTTACAATTTTAGGAAATTATGACTAAATAGCTTTATTGGTGAATATCTATAATATCCCCTTGGAATATTGGACCACAAGTGAGATCAATCACTTTGCTAGCTTTCTTAGGAAGCCCTTTTATCTAGATGAAGCAATAGCCATCCTAAAGATAGTAAGTAAAGTGAAAGTTTATGTATTAATGAATATTCAAAACCCTCTTCTTAAATTCATTCCCCTTATATGGTTAGAAGAAAAGGTTCCTTATTTAAGGACTTAGTATCTATTTCCTATACTTAGAGACCAAACCATTCAAAAGATTCTAAATTATGGCAACTATAAGGAAAAAGGTTCATCACAGGTGAATACCACCAACTTGTGAATTTAGACTTTGAATCAAATAAGAAGAGAAACAAAATAGAGGTTCCTCATAATCTAAATAAGCATATTGATGCTTTTCTAATGGTCCCATCTGAAACTTAGGATACGGGTAAAGACAAAATCAATCTAAAAATGGTGTAAATTCAGCTAATGCTTTAGAGAAGTTAACTTAAGTTGCTTATCTATCAACATATAATGAAGGTATAGTAAGTAGTGTAGCATTAACACAAACTAAAACACAAAAGTATCTCCCTATAGAAACAAATTTAAGGAGATAGTCAAAAGGAGATCTAATTAAAGGAGAAAAAACTCTAAACCATCCTTGAATAAATGTCGATTTTAGCATGGAACATTAAAGGGCTAAACTGACCTAAAAAATAACTAGTTGTTAAGAATTTTTTTAGAGTTACAAGCCTTTCATAGTTGGTAATTTTGAAACTAAGCTTAGAGAAGATAGATGCAAGAACCTTAACTTGTTTAAAAGGAATTGGAAAATAATATAGGCAACCATCAATACCATTACTATGGGAGAATAGTAGTAGCATTTAAACAAGATAGAATTAAAGTCCTAAAGCCAATATTAAATGAACAATTTATTCATTTTAAAGTTTATTTGATACAGGAAATGGTGGCTTTCCATATTATATTTATATATTCCTATAACCATTCTTTTAAAAGTATAAGTTAATGGAAATGCATAAAAGATTTTAGAGTTACAATTTCCAAACCCTAGATCTTACTTGGTGATTTTAAGAGCATGTTACACCCTAATAAAGAAGAGGGTAATTCTTACCTAAGGAATATCTTGAATGACTTCAAAGGATGCACCAACTCAATCTAGGTGACTGATATCAAGACGATGAGAGCCTTCTATATATGGTCCAACAAATAAAAGGGTAACAGATATTTGAGAAAGAAGATAAATAGGGCCTTGGGTAATGAATAATGGTTTTCAAGTTTCCCTAATAGCACTACGTTATTCCACAATCCCATGGTATCTAACCATATGCTAATTAAAATTCAAAACCTTCTATATATTCGAATAATCAAATCACCATTCAGCTTTATGAAATTCTACCTTAGTTAGAAAGCTTCAATGATGACATCTTATAGGGTACTAATTATGATGTTAGGGGGTATAGGCTCTTTATATGTATGAGGAAAAATGGTAAGATGAAGGAGGAATTGAAAGCTTTAAATCAAAGAAAAATTGGGGACTCTCAATAAGAAGTATTGGATTCAAGGGAATAACTCTATAATTTGTGAGCAAAACTTTATCTATCGAATAATGATAAGATCCTCATTAATGGGGAAAAGGTAGCACTTTTGAACTGCATTCAGAGAGTGAATTATAATCACTTTATATAGCAATAGAGAGCCTGAGCTATACATATCTAGGAAGGGGATAAAAACACCTCCTTTTTCCAAACATTATTCATTGCAAAAAAACTCAGCATCAAAATCATCTGAATCAAGAACAACTTGGGTTATAAATCAATACTCATTAGGGTTTACTAGATGAGTAGAAGAAGCCTATAGCTATTTCACTCAAACTTTGGGAACAAACATAGACATATCATCCTTTATTTCTATCATGCGATTAATAATTGGTCAACAACTCTTAACCTTTGATATAAGCTTGCTAGCTAAACTAGTTACTCACAAAGAATAGATGAAGTAGTTTAATTCCTTAATCCCAACGAGGTAACTAAGCTTGATAGAATGAATGCATTCATCTTAAAATATACCTGGACAATGATTGGTAATGTGGTCCCTGAAGTAGTGACAAAATTCTTTTTTCTTAGGAAAATGTTAAAATAAATTAACAAAACTTTCATATTTTTAATCCCAAAAACTCAATCCCTAAGCTTTTTTAAAGGCTACAGGCCTATATGCTTATGTAATACCATTTATAAGATAATTTCTAAATTGATTGCAAATAGACTGAAGGAGGTTCTTCTAAACATCATTGATCACTGTTAGTGAGCTTTCTTAAAGGATAGGCAAATAGGAGACAATGTTCTCCTAACCTAAGAATTTTTCATAGGTTATTCAAGGAAGTAGTCTCTTAAGAATTTTGCTCTAAAGATTGATCTATATAAAGCATTCCATAAAAAAAGGTTGACCTTTCATTCCTACTATGTGCTTAATTTTGTTCCCTACTGAAGCTTTAGGTTTTAGGAGTTTCTTCCAAGTCCAAGAAGAGATATCGTTCAACTAAACTAGCTAAATACTCTTTTTGTATAAGTTTTCTTTATGTGCCTATTAAACTTAGATTGTTTTTCCCTGTAAAGTCTTAAAAGAAGGTTGATTATAGGAATTTTGTTTAAAATGAATGGGAGTAATCCCCACCAACCAACTCAGGTAGATATATATGCTTCTAACTAATTTTAACATCATTTGATTTATCTTTTGTAGCTATCTATAATGAAAATTTTTATCTATTTTGTGCTGCTAGTTGGAATCAAAATATGGATGGCCTAAAAGATATTAAGTGAGCTAAGAATTGACTTGATAAAATAAAACCTAATTGTAACATAAAGATAGTCTAAGAGTTTATTTTATCATATACTAGTTATATAAATGGAAGACAATCAATATGGTTGTCGTTTGTAAAAGAGGAAGCCATAAATAGTTAAAAGAGAGTGATCTAAAGTGAAATTTGGTAAGCTGGTGAAGTTCATTAATAAGCCCTATGAAGATGAAGATTAAAGACTTTTTTATGTTGACTTATAAATTAAATATGGATTCAAAATATGATAAACATGAGAGAAGAAGATTAATGAAAGAGGGATAGTATGTGAAAATAAGAGAAGATCAACTAACGATTAGGTTAAAAAGATTAAGCTTAGAGCATTTTCAATGATTGATTAATCTAGAGTTGGCTATTTTATTTTTATCATAAGATTAAGCATTTATAGATTACTGAGGAAAAAGGTAAAGATTATGAGGTCTCTTTTTCTTACCCTTTTGGCATCTTTGAATAGTTCAATGGTATCTCTATTTATTAGAATAACAAATGAGGTACAACTGATACAAGCTTTAATTCATTTAATGAAATGGTCAAGGTATCTAAAAGAATTTATTAAATCAAATATGAAACTTAAGTCTAGCAGGTTAAAAGCCTTTTGGAAATCCACCTTTAGCTAACATCTCTTAGTACATATATTTTTGTGATAGTTACACATGATTTCTTAGATCAATAGTATATTGTGCCTTTCTTGTATAACGTCATTTAAAGAGGCAGTGATATTGTCAAAGAGTGTGAGCTTCTTTCAAAAATATTTTTGAGATGGTTTTGTGTATAACATTACAGTGTAAAATGGGTGAAAAGTCTTCAAGGATAAAGACTACGAATCTTAGGAATTAGTGTGACATTTTGTCAATTTTATGGTATGGATGATGTTAGCACTATGAAAAAAAATATAGAATTGCATTTTAGTGATCAATCCTTATATGATATTTTTGCCTATTAGGATTAGGTGACTTGTCTTTGTTGAGACTAAAGATATTCATTTTTTTTTATTATCTTCAATGAATCAAAAAGTGATTACGTCTCTGTAGCTGTGATTGATCTAGGGAGGGCTAAGTGAAGTTTAAGATATTTCCAAAGGCGGTGAGGTCTACTAGTACCCAAGAGTGATAAAATGATAAAATAGAGCCGATTTTTACCCTCATAAAAAATAAAATAAAGTAAAATACGGCCAACTCTTGACCTCATAAAGAACAACAAAAGGGGCTCATATTTTGTTCATTTTTATTCTTTATGAGGTCCAAAAATAGGCAAAAAATAGGGACTTTATTTTTACTTTACCAAGGGCCCATAAAATATTAGGGATGACCCTGATTTAAGGTGGTTATAAGCAAGCTACCTCGTATCATCTTGATTCGTGAATAAACAAATGAATCATCGATAGCTTTAATGATGTTGAAGTTTCTTAAAACAAGCCATGTTTTAGGGACTAAGTTAGTCGTGATTTAGCATTTTATAGCATGCTCTTTAATGATGTTGATAGATCCATTGTCTTACAGGTGATGAGTTTGAGGAGAGATCACGAATTTGGGAATAACTTTCTCCATAGTTATCCTATTCAGGTGATTAACTTGAAGGGTTTATAATCTCTATGCCAAAATGAACTATTTCTGTAATTTTCTATGAAATATAGGTCTAGTTGGAGTCAATTTTTCAATTTTATTGTATTGATTCTAGAATTTTAAAGAAACAATGACATTTTTCAAGTCGCTCTTAATTAAATCACACTTTGAAAACAATTGATGGTCCAATAAGAATTTCCACCTAAATCGTAATGGCCGTCTACTCTTGTCGAGTAGGATCTCCTAATGTGTGACATCATACTTTGACATTAATTCCATTTCTGCAACTGAAGAGACAGACATATTTTCTTGTTCTCGTTAATTCGTTTACTTTTCATACATTACGAATTGAAGATTTCACTAATTATATAAACAGAAAACACGTGTCTGTGAGTTATAGACAAGTTGACATATGCAACATTTTAGTTTTTAATAAAACTACAGAAAGAAAGAAATCTGGAGATAAGAAAGGCGTATCAAGTCTATTAGATCTGAAAGGCATCTTTTACTTTATGTGGTTGTTGTCTGTACAATTACTTGAGTATCAGTTTGAACACTACGAATGCTGATACGTTTTCCTGAAACTGAACTATACATGGGTTCTACTGTCTTCGGGTTAACCAACTTGCAAGTTTCTTCATTCGCTTTTGGATTTATTTGAGTTGTTTAGTAAAAGAAAAAATAATTTACTGAAAAGAGGAAAAAAAAACAGGAGGGTGAGGCAATTTTCTGTAGGATTTTAAAAGATGTGTTTGGTACCCATTTCCTTGACAATAATGATTGTGCTAATCTTGAATTCGAGTCCTGTCATGTTAACTGGTGTCATCTTTGCTTCTATAAACAGTATGCCTCCTTTCCACTTTTGTATATTCGGCATATACCTTTGTTGAATATGGCCCATGTCACAGAGTCATTTATAATGCATAATTCTTGCTTCTGTGGGTACTAATTATTAGGTTTTAATATGATCTAAGGAGAAATCAAACTATACCAAGGCATGTTTACCATTCCTTATAAAATTAATAACACTAAGATTAAACAAGCCATGTTAGATTTAGGAGAATCAATTAATGTTATGCCTTGTTCCATGTATGATTCTTAAAATTTAGGCCTGTTGAAAGAAATTAGTGTTATTATATAATTGGCTAATTGTACTAATTCTTATCCACAATAGGTGATTGAGGATGTTTTAGTACAAGTAAATGAATTAGTATTTTTAGTGGATTTTTATGTAGTTGATATGAATGATTAAACTTCTTATAATCCCATACCTATCTTACTAGGGAGATTATTCCTTAATGTAACTCAAACTGAGAAAGATATTCGTGAGAGTAACTGATCGTGTCCGATTGAGGTTTTAAATTTATAAACCCTCAATAACCGCAAGTGCATGGTCCGCGTAGTAGTAATTGAGAGGTCAGTCCAAAGGGAGGAGCTAGTCTAGTCCTAATCGTCTAAGGCTTATGAAGTAAAGAGAAATAACACTAACAATTAAAATGAAAATCAACAAAACAAACTAAGAATTGCAACAGAATTAAAAGTAAAAATTGATTTGAAGATTTACTACAACAATTAACAGTAAATGGAGAATTTGAGCAATCACAATCACAAAGTCGGGAATTAAGCAGAGAATTAATCAATTGGAGAGAAAGGGATTTCACCCTTCATTAATGCTGATCTAATCAATTATGTGTTACAGGTGTCGGATCTAATTGTCCTACAGGAAATTACTCTCTCTCAAGTTATAATCTCGACCCTAAATCAATAACCCTAGGTGTCGGTTCTAGAATTTCCTAGGGAAAATTACTCTCTCTTGAGTTATAATCTTGACCCTACTTGATTACCCCTAATCAAATTATGGAATTTGCAATTTTTCAATTAACGAATTACCCACAACCTAAATTAGATCAGAAGTGCTCTAATAAACTACCAGACCTCACACGGAATCTCTCTCCATTCAAAACCCGATAAAATTGATTGAGTGATCTATTGGGCTACCTAACTCTCATTAACCTAGTCTAACCATTTTCTTCCAACTCACCCTCTCGGTTTATTATCGAAATATAACAAACGTCAATCAATCATAATACCAACACCATAACACATGAATCAATCAAATTAACATTAAATCGAGCAAAATCTCGAAGGAGTTTAGAAACCCATCATCACAAATTCGAGTTCAACAATGTTTATCTCTACCCTATACATCATAGAAAATGAAATACAAGGGTAATAAAAACAGAACTTTGATTCGTGGTGTTCGGAACAACTATGGCGTCATGGGACCTCCTTCTTCTCTTTCTCTCTCTCTGATTTTCTAGAAATGGCAAAATATGACAGCTCCTCGGCTAGGGTTTCATTCTTTTCCTTTTATGGTAAGGCACAGGCCACGATCGTGGGATACATTGCCACGATCATGGTCAATTGTTGCGCCTTCAGTCATGATTGTGAGATTTCTTCTTTTGTTTCTATCACGATCGTGCTAGATCAGCCACGATCGTGGGTTGGCTCTTTCCTCGGGTTGTCTTCCGAAAGCTTTTCAAAACCCTAAGACACTCAACAAACACATCAATGCACCTCATATATGAAAATTAAGCTCGATTGACATGTTTTCACCCAAAACACAACTAAACACAATTATTTACAAACTAATGCAATTCTATCCTAAATACACACTAAATAGTGAAATCAGTTCCTAAACACACTCTAAACTACCCACAAAACACTGTACAATCTACACCTATCAGTAACCTACTCATTTCAATATGTTCGATGACATAAAATGCACCCCCAAGATGATCATTCTGTTTTTATGATTAATGTGATTGACCCTTTAGCACATGAATATTTTGAGCAAAAATGTATAGATAAACTGGAAGCACTTTTACTTGAATAGAAAACCAAAGCTTTCCATATCTTGAGGAGAAGCTTTATTGTTGGCCAAAAAGTTTTCTTTTATTGCTCTAGATATAAACTATTTCCACATAAATTACATTTTTATTGGTTCAATCCTTTTGTGGTTATTAATGTCTCTCCCTATGGTGCAGTATTTATTAAGAGTCTAAAAACAGGGAAGACATTGAATATGAGTGGTTATCAACTTAAGTGTTATCTTGAAGAATTTCAAGTGGAGAAGTTGTGATCCCTAGAGATCAATATTTTATCACGTGATGAGGAAAACGTGAAGTTGAACCAACGATAATAAACAAAGGAGTTACTTGGGAGGCAACCTAAGGGGAATTTGTTCCTTTTCCTTTACATTTTTGCAATTGTTGTTTTTGTTGAATGCTCCATTTCTTACAATTAATGTTATATTAAGGACAAAGTAAATTTTAAGTGTAGGGTTGAGATTTTGTTTATTATGAGTGTTTTTAAGTATGTTTGTTATGTTTGTTATGTTCTTTTTACATGTTAAAAAGAACAAACATTCTCTCTTTTTATTTTGCTTCTAGGATTATATAGTTATAATTACATAGTATAATCGACTAAAACATTACAATGCAAACCACTCCAAGTTTATGGAGGGTACACTAGCGACATTTATAGCATTATAACATATTTTTAGGAACAATGTAGTTTTACAGGTTCTGTCTCATTTTCATTCTTATTGTGATGACATCTTTATAGGAATTTGTTAGAGAAATTAATTTTAGTTGTTAGCCATTTGTAATTCAAGATATCATTAGCTTACTTAAATAGTTTGGCATTCATCATTCTCTATATATAGTGAACCAGCATAACCCATTTAGAATAGCTTGTAGTCTCCTTTCACGTTGCATTTAACACTGGTTGCTCATGTGAGTGTGTCTGTCCATGTCTGGTTATTCTCTTGTAGAGTGAATGTTACCAAAAAATGTCTCCATAATTAATTAGTTGGAGTACATTTGAAGAATAGGTGATTTAATGTCTCTAATGTGTCTCCATATAATCCACATTTCAAATCAGGCACCTGAAATTTCAACCTATATCTTATTCCTAACCTTTACAGTGTTGCTCAACATAGTATGAATGAATGAGCTAGTGCAATCTTTGAGTCCTTTATAAATTTTTGGTATTGGAATTTATTAAAGGGTCCTAATAGTAACCTTTTAGATAAATTGGTTGAGAATATTTTAGACCTGTGTAACTCCCATTGTATAGAATTAGGATGAAGTTAGTCAGGTTAGTAACTTGGGAGGTTTTCCATGATGATACATAAACCTTGGAATGAGTGAAAAGGACAATTCCAGTTACCATTTTAGACAATCATCTAGACCTTAGTGTTTATAGGCACAGAACCTCTTAGGTTATGAAAGCATAGAGTGAGACATAATAAACCTAATGGATTCCAATTATCATATGAAAACTTAATGTTAATTTCATTTCCAATAATGTACTTGACATGAGGTGGCATTAGCTATCTAATGTACAAGGTTTGTTGAAAAGCATAGGATTGTATTGGTGTATACTGAATGATCTATATGCTTTCTTATTTGATATGCACCATATGGATCCACTGCATCTAGGACCTTCTTTCTCCATAAAAGCTCTCTAGAGTCTCTTA
Source organism: Erythroxylum platyclados (assembly GCA_027563515.1). Classification (NCBI taxonomy): domain Eukaryota; kingdom Viridiplantae; phylum Streptophyta; class Magnoliopsida; order Malpighiales; family Erythroxylaceae; genus Erythroxylum; species Erythroxylum platyclados. The sequence goes on along the minus strand of JAOQMM010000009.1, from coordinate 2,821,827 downwards.
GCCATTAGTGCTTTATCCATCCTAGTAGTTGGTGTGATTTCCACACCTCCATATCCCTTAGGCAAGCAAATTGTGCTCCATTTAACCTTAGTGATTTTTCCATAGATGTTATTATTTCCATTCCTATTAAGTCTCTAATAATTCTATCAATCTTCTTGAGAATGCTCATTGGCAGTGCAAGGAGAAATAATTAATAAATGTGCAAGTTGTTAATGATTAAGATAGCAAGCTTTAGTTTACCTCTACATGAAAGGAATTTTTTTCTCCATATTGATATTCTCTTTTTAATAGAGGATATTAAGGGCTTGTATGCTATTTCGTTCAACTTCTTTATTGAAATTGGAAGACCAATATAGGTTAGGGGTACTTATAGAATCTTTCAGCCTATATTTGAGATCAAATCAATAGAGTCCACTCGATTATATTTGGAAAGTTAAACAAAACTATTATTTAGGCTAAAAGTCGTTCCTGAAATTTCCTTAAACATTTTTAGAGAATGTATTAAGACTCTAAATGAAAGAGGATCATTAGCATATCATCAGTAAAAGAAACTTGTGAGATTTTGAGATTTCTACATCTATAATGAAACCTAAATTTTGGATTTTTGTAATATTCATACTAGTGATTCTGTGTAACACCTCCATATTGATAGGAAAGAAGTAAGGGGACAATGGATCTCCTTGCCTTAGATCTCTTGAAGCTTTCAAGAGTTATGATGGCTCTCCATTAACTAATATTGCAAAAGAGAAACTGGTGATACAAGCTTGTATCCATTTGATGAATCTACAGGATAACCAAAAGCTTGAAAAGCAAAGATGATGAATATCCATCCTACTATGTCAAAATTCATAGTTAAATCAATTTGGAGAGAAAATATATTGATGTTCAACATGAAATTGTAGTCTTTAAATAACTCCTGGGCCTACAGTATAGTGTCTCATATGCTTCTTTTATTTTTGAAAAATGAATAAATTGCATTAATTATAGGCAAAACTAACATAATATTACAATGATTTATAGGCTATTAAGCCTTCATTTAAATACAATATGATTGGAAAATCAATAAGAGGTAAAACATTACAATATACAGTCATAAACCAACATTCTAAGTGGAATTATAGTTTCCATCTATGCTCTATGTCTGGTGAAAGAGTGTTCTGCACATTCTTAGCAAAAATAGTTGATCTAATCTTGTTAACAATCTTGTTTACTAGCTAGTACTTCCCTTCCATATTTGTAAACATTTTGTTATTTCTTTCCTTCTAAAGTGTATGAATGGTAGTATGCCTTAAGAAGTATTGCATTAGAAATTCCCTACTTAGAGTGTCTAATAACCTAGCTCAATGTTTGTTCCCAATCAAACATGTAGCTGTCTCCTGTAATCAAATGTAGAATCCTACTATAGACTGCTTTAGAGAATCTATAAAGAAAAAAGAGGTGATATCTGTCTTCCACTACCATCTTACATAGTACACACGTAGAATCCAAATTGCCATGCCATTAAATTTTGGTCCTAAGCCATTTCTAATTGCTAGCTAAGTGATTAGTAAGGCTTTAGGATTCAAAGTATTTCTCCATAGAATATTAAACCAAGGAACTTCAGATAATCTGTTGATAAAAAATTGATGATATGGTTTGTTTGAGAATTTACCATTCCGATTGAGAGTCTAACTAATTACATCTTCGTTCTCCACATCATTCAGTTAAGGGAAGTATTCCACTAGTGAAACAAAACATCTAAAATTTCCACTCCATTCACTATTTTAGATTAGTGATGAGACTTTAAGGTTCAATGGGATTCTATTTCTCAAATGCAGAATCTTAGGATTATGAATAATAGGGCTTGAATCTAACCAATTATCAAATCAAAACCATGTTTTTTTTCTCCATTACCAATCTTATTCTTGATCTATAGATGGACAATGTCTCTCAACTTCATCATCTGGCTAAAGATCCAAGAGATCTCTCTTGTGCAAGTAGCTTACCAGAAGTTCATGTTTTTGAGGTGATACTTGTGAATCCACTTAATCCAAAGTACTTTATGATCTATATAGGGTCTTCAAAGCCTTTTACACATTAGGAATTTTTGCATGGTTATAATGGAAATGATCTTAAGACTTCCATGTTTCTTCAGGATACTAACCTCACTCCATTTGATCTTTTCATTATTACAGTTTTTTGTTCTAGCTGTCCAAACAACCTCTACATGGTGCCACATAAAGGGCATATTTAAGATCAACATATTCTTTTTCTCCTACTAGGTCAATATGGGATTAAACAATAGGGCATGTAAGAACCGTGTTGACCAAAAAACCTACAAAACCAAAAAAAATTAAATCCAAACACTTGTCATGGAAAATATAATCGAAATTCAAAAGAATAAAACTAAAAAATGACATCAACATTAAGTTAAATGAATAACTAATAACTAAAACAACTAAAAATAATAAATCCAAAACATAAAAAACAAATAAAGTGTTGAGTTAACTTCTAACAAATGCTTGTTTTAGGTTATAGCATTGACTTTCTTTTGCTCACTTAATAAGTGGATGGTCATTACTCATAGGGCATTTGCTACATTAAAGTCTGCCTTCTATTGTACTCTTCTTCATCTTAATAGTGTCACTTACTCTAAGGATTTTTACATAATTTCCATAAATTGGAGTAACATTTCTCCTTCAACTTTTCATGTGTAATGCTTACAACCTTAGAGTCTGATGTAATTGCCTTATCCTTTATTTTTAAATTCTAGTTCCTTATTCCATAATCTTAAGGTTAACTTTGCTTCATACACTTATATTAGTTCTTTGGAAGTAGTTAAGTATGGTCACTCAAAAATCAAGGGCACTTTCTTATCCTCTATCATGTCTATGACCACAAGGTGTGTAGGAATGAGAAACTTATTAATTCTTAAAGGCACATTTTCTAATAAACTTACTAATTTCTTAACAAAGTGATTTTTCAATTGTAATAAAATGTTAATAGTTTTAGATTTCCCTCATCAAGCTTCTTGCATATAGATAGAGCCATAAGTTGATTCTTGCCCCAAAATCATATAAAACATTATTAAAGCTCATATTTCCAATAATACAAAGAATAGGAAAGCTAAAGGGTCTTTAGGTTTTAGAGGTAGTTCATTTTTGGATGTCGCTTTGCACTCCTTAGTCAAAGTTACAACTTCAAATTCCTTAAGTCTTGTCTCGTGGCACACTATTTTTTTTAAGAACATGGCATCAGAAGACATTTGTTTCAAAACATCAGTAAAAGGAATATTAATATATATTTTTCAAAGAATTTCCAAAAATTTGTCAAATTCCTTGTCTAATATCAACTTAACTAATCTTTGAGGAAAGGTATTGTTGACTAAGTTTTATATCTATAAAACCCTCAATACTCGCAAGTATATGAGTCGTTAATTGCAGTACTTAGGGGTCGAACCCACTAGGAAGTACTAGGATTATAACGAACCTAACTTTGCCCAAAGTGAAACACTAACAATCAAATGAAAAGTAACACTAGCAGAAATTTAAACAAACAATTATAAACTACTTGAATTAAAATTCCAGAAATGCAATTAATGGAATAAAAATTCATAAACTTAAATCAAACACCTAAAAATAAAAACTTTGATAAAAATTTCGAATTTAATAAACTTGCTAAAACAGAAAATTAAACAAACACTTTTTTTTATGTAAGAACTAAAATTTTCCAGAACTGAATTTTCAACTTGTAACAAGAAAAATAAATTTTCAGACTTGAATTAAATGACAAATAAATTCAGAAATCAATTCAATTAACTTATAACTTTGAAATTAAACACTTACTAAGAATTAAAAGTGAACAGCCAACACAAGATTGAGAAAACAAGATTAGAATTTAGGGATTTATTCTATCAATTTTATGCACTTTATGATTCTCAACAATTCAATTGTTTATGTTGATTCAAGACTATCTAAGGGTTAATTAATCTTTCTCAAGACCTAATTAAACCCTAATTGATTTCCCCTAATTAGATCTGAAAATTAAAGAAGTGGAATCTCTCAATTCCTACTTCTTTCACTCACAAATTCAATTAGGTCCTAAGTAATCTTTATGAATAACCAATGTAGCAACCTAGATTGCTCTTAGAATTGATTGATTGGTTTGCTAATTGAAGACTTATTAATTAGCAACTCTCATTGTCTAATTAATCAGATGACTTATGATTCAACCTCTCAATTTATTATCATAATATACCCACATCAATTAACACAACAATAAAATGAAATTGAATCACTTTGAATCCAAATAACAATATGTATATTAAGAACAAATCCCAATTGAATGTTTAGAACATCTTAATCATGAAACAAACCCCAGATGAATGTTTAGAGCATATTAATCATGAAACAAACCAAAGATTTCAGATGATACATCAAGAAATACGAAAATAAAGATAAGACATGAAGGAAAACTAGCCTAGACACCTTGATCTTCAATTTGGAAACCTTGTAGTTCCTTTTCTCCCTTCTTGTTCTCTCTTTTGTTCTTCAGATGCTGGCTCCAAAAATGAGTCTTATTTTCACCTTAAATTGTACCTAGATGTATTAGGGTTTAATCTAGGGCTTCATGGCCCATTTAGGTTCCAAAAACACCCTTGGATAGCAAAAGGAGCGTGATCTGGAAATTCTAGTCATGATGGCCTATGTTAAGTTGTCTAATTTGTTTCCTTTTTCTTCTATCTTCAATTTCCTGGGTCCATGCACTAGCAAACACGTTAAACCACCTTAAAAACACAAGATTATGATTAATATTCAACCCTAACTCGCATATCAACCACATGCATGACAAATTATCACATTTACATAATTCTAACCCTAATCATGCATAAATTATCAAACTATACCCTATAAACACACTAATACTACTACTAAAACATAATGTAAACTACAACTATCAATATCCCCACACTTAAAACTTTGCTTGTCCTCAAGCAAAGACAAAACAATAAACATGAAGAAACTTAACACAAATGCAAAAACATACACATTCATGCACATGCAATAATGTTACAATGGCATTTAACTTATGGAATCAATCTAAGTTCAAATACTAATCATTTAAATTATGCCAACATATTAACTTATTAAATTCATGGTAAGCACTTTAAATTGAATATACATATTAACCAAGACATTAACATCATATTCATTCACTTAAAGCCCATGTATACAAACATTGATAATTATTAATCAACCAAAATTGTAACTATCACCAAATAACATTTCATGAAAATTCTTACTATTTTGAAAGATAGTAGGGTTTATTTATCAACATTATTTATTTTTATTTTCTTTTTAACATTGACCTAGTCTTTTGACGCAATGATCAACATCTTGTGGTGAATGACCCCCGATTACTCAACTAGGTCATGTTTTTATTATTAAGCTTGGTTGGAATGTCATTCTAGCCTTTTGACGCAAAGGCAAACATTTTTGATGAATATCCCCCGGTTACTCAGCTATATCACATCCTCAACTGGCTACCAGCTCTATTCTCATCCCAATTTGTTTCCAAAAAAGGGCCAGCGAAATAGTTATTCAATTACACAAACATTTTTTTTATTTAACCTACTTCATTTCTTTTAGTTAATCATCTTCATGAAAGGTTATTAATGATGCTAACTATCCAATTGATACCTAATTATCAATGTATGTAACAAGTTCCCTAAGGTGGACAAACTAACATCATATCCTAATTATCATGCATATTTAACTAAAGATATTTAATACACAAATTACATAAGCTAATATATCATTATAATCTAAACAACTATGTTCGAAGCTAAATTAATTCATAAAGTTATAGCCATTGTCACATCCACACAACTAACACTATGATTCACACTATGTCAACCTAATAAAAAATAACAATATGATATGCAAAAGTTCACACTCATGATGAAAATAGTAATGTAGACCTCCCCACACTTGAACTTCACATTGTCCTCAATGTGAGAAACACCATAACACAAAAATGACTAACAAAAACACCCGATCATGGTAATTGAGGTGGCGAGAGTGTTGTAGACAGAATCCAAGTTGAAGACATTCTCCCAGCTTTCTGCTTCATCATTAAGCCTCCTTCCCTATCTTTTACTCACATAAAAAAGAATAAGGAAATCCAAACCATTAAAAGAACATGAAAATTAAACCTAATTACTAGAATTTAAAATAAACCTAACTACACATATGCTAAGTTAAGGTCATTAGCTTGACCTTAATTTTTGGAAGCCTTATTTTGATGACCCGGAAGGAAGGAAATTACTTCCCTTTCCTTCAGGATTATTCCGCCAAAGTATGGTTTGCACCTATGACTATTCACCTTGAAAGTTTCCTTATTCGAATTTTCCAATTCGATAGCTCTATGTGTGAAAACATTAGTGACCTTGAATGGTCCACTCCATCTTGATTTGAGCTTTCTCGGAAACAACTTCAGTCTCGAATTATATAGCAAAATCGTATCCCCCACTTTGAACTCCTACTTCTTGATATGAGAGTCATGCCATTTTTTCACTTTATCCTTGTAGAGTTTGGCATTCTCATATGCATTAAATCTTAGCTCTTCAAGTTAATTCAGCTGAAGGAGTTTTTCTCACTCGCTTGCTTCCAATCAAAGTTTAAGGTCTTCATTGCCCAAATGCCTTATATTCAAGTTCAATGAGTAAATGACAGGCCTTACCATATACTAGTCTAAATGGGGTCGTTCCAATTGGAGTTTTAAAAGCAGTCCGATAAGCCCATAATGCATCATCTAGCTTTAATGACCAATCCTTCCTTAAGCTATTCACCATCCTCTTCAATATTCTTTTAAGCTCACGATTAATGACCTCCACTTGACCACTTGTTTGTGGGTGGTATGGAGTGGCCACACGATGCTGGACTCTGTATCGTTTGAGGAGAGCATTGAATGGCTTATTGCAAAAATGTGCTCCTCTGTCACTAATGATCGTTCTTGGCACTCCAAAGATTTCAACTTCCAAGATGTTAGACAAAGGCATCTCATCTCTTTTTGAGATGTTGCCCACCCTTTTACATCTTGTCACGAAGGCTAGGGCATCCAATAAAATCCATATTCAAGCACTCTTGCTGCCGTCTTGTTTGCTCCATAATGCCCTGCATAAACTGCTTCGTGACAATGTGTTAATATTTCTTCCATCTCGTCCTCTAGAACACATCTTCTTATTATCCCATCAACATATGTTCGATATAGGATTGGATCTTCCCACATGTATCAGCTACATTCTGACAAGAATCACTTCCTTTGTTGGTATGAGAGTTCAAAAGGAAGCTTACCACTGGCGAAAACATTTGCAATGTTTGCGAACCATGGTGTCGCCTTATTGGTGAGTGACATCGAGGTTTCATCGGGGAAGCTCTCATTGATACCCATGCTCTTCTCGGCCTCCCCTCTTTCCAGATGCGACAAGTGGTCAGCTACTATATTTTTAGCTCCCTTCTTGTCTCTAATTTCGATGTCAAATTCTTGTAAGACAAGTATCCATCGAATTAGTCTCAGTTTTGCATCCTTCTTGGTCAAAAGGTATTTTAAGGCAGCGTGATCTGTAAAAATGATTACCTTAGAGCCTAAAAGGTATGACCGAAACTTGTCACATGCATACATCACTGCTAATAGTTCCTTCTCAGTTGTGGTGTAATTTAATTAGGGTCCTGTTAATGTTTTGCTTGCATAATAAATTAGCAACTTCTTGTCCTTTCTTTGCCCCAAGACGCACCCCACAGTTTGGCCACTTGCGTCGCACATTTCTTCAAATGGAAGTGTCCAATTTGGTGACCTTAGAATTGGTGTTAATGTTAGTGCCTTTTTCAATTGCTCGAATGTTGACAGACATTTTTCATTAAAGTAAAAAGGCACCTCCTTAATTAACAAATTTGTTAGAGGTCTCACTATCTAAGAGAAGTCCTTAATGAATCGGCGGTAAACACCTGCATGTCCCAAGAATGCTTGTACGCCTTTGACGTTATTGGGTGGTGTGAGCTTCTCTATGACCTCTATCTTTGCTCTATCCACTTCAATACCTTGGTGTGATATTTTGTGCCCAAGTACTATTCCTTCATTCACCATGAAGTGGCATTTCTCCCAATTCAGGACTAAGTGTGATTCTTCGCATCTTTGGAGAACTCTGTCCAAGTTGACTAGCCATTGATCAAATGAATCTCCAAAAACTAAAAAATCGTCCATGAATATTTCCATAATGTCCTCTATCATGTCGGCAAAGATAGCCATCATACACCTTTTGAATGTAGCGGGTGGGTTACACAACCCAAAGGGCATTTGTCTATAAGCAAATGTTCACCTCCCAAGCATCCACATTTGTAAATAGCCAAAATATACAAGAC
>JAOQMM010000009.1:2796891-2813328 GCA_027563515.1 Erythroxylum platyclados | reverse complement strand
ATTTTATATGATTGAGATTGAGAAATCCTTTTGTACTAAAGATAGGTCGACATAAATCCTCTAGATTATGGTCAAACCTAATAGTAAAATTCATAAATCGATGAAGCAATCTTAAGGGTTTTAACTAGAAACATTTTTGTTAATCAACTGATGGAATTTTAATAGTCTCTAGAGAGTTATTAACATAAAATAGAAATTTTTATGGTCAAATAAGTAATAATATAATTGCGAGATAAAAGGTTAGTAATAACTAAAGATTCTAAGAGGGATTTATAACCTAGACACTACTATCTGATATTGATTTTCTTCGTAATTTACTTATTCTAATACCATAGTTGTTTAATCTTAATTTAATTTATTTGTTTAGTTTATTTTTAATTAAAATAAAAAATCTAATTTTTAGGCTAGATAATAGAAAAAAGGTAATTAGTAATAGTTACAATCCTTGTAGGATCAACCCGTACTTGCCTATGCTAGTTATAGCTATGCTGTGCACATGTCGATAATTAATATTGACCTCAGTCCTTCGAGAGTCAATCAATATTCTAATTAGATGTCTTATAGTTATATGGGAGGCAAAATAAGTGTTAATAGTAACTTAGTCAGGTTATGCTTGCAATTGCAAAAGTTCTTATTATTAGAGGCAACTAATCCTACATTATTGAATAAGGAACTATTAAAATCTTGCCTCTTTAATCGAGCTTATTATATCCTTTATAATCTATATATCAAAAATAGAGGTGTGAAAGAATTTTGGCTTACCTCTAAAATGTGATAAGTTTGCTACCAACACCTTAATGAACAACTCATCCTTTTTCTAGTTAGTACACAAGTTAAAGGATAATTAAGAAAGATTCACACATCATGACTCATATAAGGGAAATGAACGATTAATATCAATTTATATTATGATTAAGATAAAGGAATTTTTGCCTCCCTACAAGTACCACAAATGTCTCTATATAATGGAACAAAATTAAACTCCACACAGAGAATATGTAAAGGTATCTTTTAAATAGTCAATTTAGCTCTCATTTTTAACTTGCCTTATACAAGATTAATTTATTATAGCTATCTTGTCTTTGAGTGAGAATTTGTTGATTTAGTTGTGTTTTTATAAAACATCTTTGTTGCTTAGAGTAGGAATCTGGAGGATTTGAGAGGGCCTAGGGAGAAATTAAACCAAATCAAATTGAGCCCATATATAACTAGGACATCATATCTCAACCCAAAACCTTAAAGCAATAGGTTAAGATTCCTATTTTTGTATATAACTCATTTTATCCTTATGTCTCTTTCTAATGTGGAATTATTTCAATTGTGAATTTGCAACGTCTCCCCCTCACAAGCCAATCCATCTATATCAGATTAGCTCCCCCTGAACCCATAGCTCATGCGAAGCTATTTGAGTCACTCCATGAATAACCTATTCATCTAACATAAAACCATATATCTCTGTTCAACGGATTTTGTCAACCTAACTCTAATAGTAATAAGGATTTTGAAAGAGCCTGGGGAGAAATTGGACCAAATCAAAGTTAGCTTATATACAACTAGGAAATCATATCTCAACCCAAAAACCTTAACGTAATGGATTATAAGTCCTATCTTACTCACTTTATCCTTGTGTCTCTTTCCAATGCTAGATTATTCCATTTGTGAATTTCCAGAAAAATCTATACTAAGACTACACCATATAATCAAAATTGCATATACAACATAAATTGTATATATATTTGGGGTTGAATTTGTAGAGTGCCCATACAAGTCTATATTATGGCTATTAGACCTATGGTGTTCAATTTGTCTAGGTCTAATGGTATAAAACTTATTTGTAATATGGCAACTAATTGTGTTGGAAAATTTTCCTTTTTAAGAGACTTGATATCTTAAATGGATAAGATCTAGTACAAATATAAAGATAAGATCTAATTTTGAATGAAAAGACAAGATAACATCTAAGTTGATTCAATCTCATCATAGAACTTGTCTACAGTTATAGCTCTATAAAGTATCATCTGTATAAAGGAGATTCTATAAGATATGAGAATGCACACTAATCATATAAAGAAACTTTCTCAATATTTAGCACGCTTTGCTCTTACTAACATGAGCATCAAAGTTCATTCACTGAAAATAGTTTTAGAGCTCTAACTATTTGTTTGTGCAAACCTACTAATTCAAATACATCTTAATATATAAAGATTAGGCATGGCATTTGTGTCGAACTCAACAGGTTTAGATCGATTTAACTAGGCTCTAAATCATGCTTCTTTAAAAAAATTAGACTTTTAATCAAACTTGGTCTCAGGCTCTACATTTCGACTGGACCTAAAATCCAAATATCTTATTAAGATATGTTCAAATAATAACATTTACTAATTGATAAAATGACTTTGTTTTCTAAAAATAATGAAACCCTTGCATCTGCTCCTCTTATCCTTCAATCAGTCACTGTAGCATAATTTTTACAATTTCACTAAACATTGTTTCCCTCCCTCCTCTCTTGTCTCCTCACTGCTAGCCAGTGAGCCACCTCCTCTAATCCTCCTCTAATGCTCCCCTTCCCTCACTCCAATTGAACTAAAGTCAACTTTGATCTTGTGTTGACCCAAAGGCAACTGAATCATTCATTTCCTCATTGACCCAAAGCCAACTATTTGTTTGTTTGTCTATTCCATCATTTCTTTTCCCTTTTTCTAAAAACATAGGTTATTTCATACAAAGAATTCCTAGAAAGTATGGATTAGATATGTTTTCAATTTCTACTTGGGGAGTTTCTAAAGTTAGTATTCATGTCAAGGTTTTGTAATGTTCTTTCTCACTTTCGTTGTTCATGTTTGATTCCTTAAGCATTTACTCGGGATAAAACTATGAAACTAAAGCCAATTCAAACCTTAGGTTAGGCATAGAACGTTATATAAATTTTTAGATCAGGCTTAAACCAAGGGAAGATTGAGCTTGGTCTGGCTTAATTCCATCCCTAATAAAGATAATACTTAATTTAGATAGATGATAAGATATCATCTATGTTGATTCAATCCCATAGTAAATTAAATTAGACTAGAATTCTGCCTCTTTGAAATACCATCTATATAAAGGAGATACTATAAGATATGAGAACACACACTGAATCATATAAGTTCTTTGCTTTTACTAACTTGAGCATCAAACTTTAACTATTATATTGATTTAAAGATATTCCATTATGCCTAAATTAATTGAAATCTACACTAGTACTATTTATATGCCCTCAACATTATTACATAGGCATTTCATAAATTTTATGTTCTCAAGTTTTGACTAAATATAGATTTTAAACTTTTAAGCAGTAAAATTGCAACAAACTTATTTAAAAAATTTTACGAGAGAATTCGTACTTTTAACCTAATATTAAGCTTATAGTAATTAAATTAACTTTTTAAGACATCGCAAGTGCTATTTATTTTTCCTACTTCTCATGGGCACTTATGTCATAATATGACCAAAAATATGGGTGTGAAGTTGATCGAGATTTAGAAATCAGATTCTTGCATATGATACTTAACATAGTTAACAATGCTATATGTATTATTTCATTGTTGTCTTTATATCTTCTCATAAACAGAATTTACGTGCTAGTCCTAAACGAAATAAGTTGATCAGTTAATTGGATCATGTAACGACATCAAGGACCCGTCTACGTTATGTTTTAAAATTTTTTTTGACAAAACGAACTACATCGATTTGCATATTGAAGGCGGGCCACAGGCCAGATGCGGCCTTGGCTCGCGATCCAGCCAACCTGGGCCAAACGAGAGCCCGGCCGGGTCAAAAATATCATCCGTCGACATGCCAGCGTTCATCTTCCATTTAACGTGTTTTTTCTTCGGTCAAAGTAATTACAAGAACGCTTTTCTTGCGCGGTAAGATTGCACGTCTCCACTCATGGCATAATGTTGATTATTCATTCATAATTAACTCTCCTTATTTTAAAGGGGCCGGCCAGAAGCAACCAAAGTCAGATTGGAGTGGTTCACGACAGTCAACACGAAACCTAATAATTTGTGTTTTTCTGCAAAGTTCCAAAACAAAAACGGCCATTACAGAGATCGAAGAAATGAAGGAAATAGAGGAAAAAGTTCATGATATGGAAAGTCCAGTAAAAGAAGAGTACAACAACAGCTCGATGTTAGAGGCTGTGTCAACTCCTCAAATAGCCACGAGTCTTGATGGACTGGAACAAATTCTGGGTTACAAATTTAAAGATACGAATCTATTCGAGAAGGCCTTCACTCATCCTTCATACACAACAGACAAAAGCTTCTCCTATGAACGTCTGGAGTATGTTGGAGATTCAGTGCTCAACCTGCTTTTCACCAAAGAGCACTTCTTTATGTACCCGGATTTGGATCCCGGTCATCTTACCCGTCTCCGAGCTGTCAATGTCGACACCGAGAAGCTTGCTCGTGCTGCCGTCAAACATGGGTTGCATCGCTTTTTGCGTCACAATATGCCTCTTCTTCAAGAACAAGTAAGTTTACATGACCTTAAATATGCACGATTGAGTGAACATTTTCAACTTTAAATTAAAACCAAGGTACATGTACAAATCATTAGTTAAAGAAGATTTGTTTAGTTGTACTATTGAACATGGGAGAGCATATGAAAACAAATTTTGTTATCGACATAGCTATTATTATCATCATCAACATTCGGTTGAAGTTCTGCTAAAATGCGGGGTTTGGGACACAGCAATTATATGAATGTATATTAGAAATGCATTCAACTTGCAACGGTGAGGAATTTTTCGGAAGAACATAATTTGCTCAATAATGAAAACAATCAAAAAGAAAATTTATGATAGCTATACCTTTCAAACCTACGTAGAACGGGACACCGTCAATTTCTTATATCACCTGTCCCCACACCCTGAAGCACGATTTTATCTTTTACGTAAATGAAAGAAGGCTAGAGTTAGGGCGACGTACAAATCGTTCAGATAAAATAAACCTGATCCAAAATCAAATGGTTGAAACTGTTCAAACCATTAAATCACCAATTTGTATGTAATATAAGAATATAAACTACTAAATTTAACCAAACTACACTATGTAAATAGTCACTACAACAGAAGAGAGTATTACGGACGAAATAAACTTTTAAGTTCGTAAACCATAAATAGATCCATAGACAATCAAAATCTTAAGATGAAAATTTACATAAAAAAGATTAAAGATAAGAGGTGAAAAACTAAAAAAGAAAAGATTTGTCGAATGAGTAGTTTAGTTTTTAAGTAGTGTTAAGTTGTGTTTCAATTTAAGCTAATTAAAACAAAATTGATAACTAAAATAGGGCTATAAATAGTCATTCCCTTCTTGCATTTAAGTTGTATACTATCCCTAATTAGGAGATGCAAGTTAAGATAAATAAATTAACATTAAGAGCAACAAAGATAACTCAAAGAAATATATTTCATTTCATCAATCAAATTAAATCAATCTATACAAAAATAACTACTAAGTTTTTCCTTTCTAAAGATAGAAAAACTATTTAGCCCCTAAATATGTTTAAAGAAACAAAATCAAAAGATAAGGATAAAGAAATCATAATAGAAGTAAATCTAGATGAATTTCCGAAATCCATTGATAATATAACTATTGATTCTTTAGTAAAAAAATAGTTTAAAATCGATTGCTTAAGATTACAAAAACTTTCTTATGAATAAGCGAGCTTTTGCAGATAACAAGATGTTTCTTTGAAGTTTTTTTCAAAGATGGCTAGCTAAAGTCTCCACCCTCTCTCAAAAATTAAGTTTTTCACCTTATATACATTTGTGCACTGCGTTGAACATGATCTATGTTACCCAGATCATGGGCTTCATTGGGTTCATTGGGTGATATAGCATTACCAATCATGTCTCTAAATGATGGATCTAATTATTTCTATCAAATGAATACACGACATTTAGTCATGTCCCTCAACTATGGTTCATATTATTTTTTGATGACTTATACATGGTCATGGCTTAGGACATGTTAGTTATAGCATTTGAACCTTCTAGGAAAAGGGCTATCATATTAGCATGGGCCAAACCATGTTCCTCTAATAATTGTGAATATATTCATATTTTTTTCCTTAGAATTGCCTTTAATTCTCAAATAATATCGTTTTAATGCCCAATTTCCAAAGTTACCTAAAGAGATAAATAAAAATAGGTAAAATAAGGCAACATAGCATTAAGATCAAGAAAAATACATGATAGAATATTTGCACAATTCATGTACACCAAGTATTCTCACACTTAAGCTTTTCATTATCCTCAAACAAATCAATTCCATCACTTTAACTTAAAAAATGTAGCAATTCCAAGAAAAAATTCAATAAATCAATTGGAATAAAGCTATCCATCATGACGTTAGTTATAATGTTCATCAATTAGTTAGGCATTTAGATCGTTGCATTAAGTCATAAATCAATATAATTCACCTCAATAATCTTTCAAACATTCACTTAATTTACAAAATTCAACCTAATGCGTAAAGTAGATACATATAAGAAGGATTCTTAAACTTTCAAACATTTAATAACCCAAATTAACAGAAAATAAACACTAAAATTTAAATTAAGAAAGGAGCATATTGAGGCTTCTTTGAAAAATTACCTAACATTTTGACACTAAAGTAAACACCTTCATGAATGCCCCTAGTTAATTAGTTAGGACATTGTTTCAAGTGACTACTAGCATTACTTTTTACTTCTGCCATTTTACCTGGTTTGAATTCAATAGTGAATTTGTTTTATACTCATTTATTTATATATTTTTAGTTTTATTTATCTAATATATATATATATATATATACATATATTTGGTAGGTTACTAAAATTCTTTAAAAAATCCACTTCTTACTCGATGATATGCCTAAATTAAATAAAAGATATCTCAGTGTATATTAAGTGCTTACTGTCATGATTATTGGAGAAAATTAGAACCCAATTTGTTATCAATGCTTATAACTAATGGCCTAAACTCAATGAGTCATAAGAAAAACAAAATTTTTGATGTATCATCTTGATTAATCTTCTTTTTTATTGATAAAAATTTTCTTAAAATTGTTCCATTTTAAAGTTAATTGTGAAAAAGTTGATAAGCATAAAAGATATGACTTATAAATTAATTGATTCTCTCCTAATACTTGAGTTGTATATTATCCTCAATGTACAAAATATAAAATATAAAAAAAACATTAAGGACAATAGATAAAAAGGGAGGAAACAAAAAAGATAAAACAAATTTCTCTGGCTCCTAGCCATTGTCCATTGTATAAGGTACGTACAATCATCATCTAGAGAATAATTTCTAGCTTACAAATAAGCACCACTAACAAAACAAAAAAATAACAAAATGTGAAAGGAACTTAACATTAAATTACACTAAATAAAGTATTGAATTGAATATAAAGGTAAAAACGTAAATGAAATAAAAATGTAGTTAAAAATTATAAAAGTAAGAACAAAATCCTCAAAGTGTATGAAGATTAGAGATAAGAAAAGTAAATAAAAACTTAGTTAGATGCATACTAGCCCTTAGCATTAGTTTCCTCCTTTGATGACATCAAAGCTTATATAGGTGGCTTAGTATATCCCATATGCTAGAAGTAAGTGGATATTTGTTGCTTTCTTCTTCCTAATTGCTTGTACAACCTATTAAAGACAATTCTTATTATGCACATGGGTATCTATATAGTGAACAGTTATACTAATCCTTTTAAGAAGCATTTGTGCAACATTAAGTAGATGATAAGCTAAACAAGGAATAAATAACATTTCATAAATATATTTTGTACTATGTTTAGTTTAAACAAAAATAAATACAATTCCTTGTACTTTAATGTATGATCATTTTCCAATTTAACCTTTATTTATTTATACTTCAAGTGTGGTAAATAGAAGCTCATCAATTGGCATGTAGCTAATGTAGGCACTACCTATAAACCATGCAACTTTGTTGGTTGATTATAATACACTTAAAACCATAAATAGACTTTTTGCCTCCCTTTCTAGTTCATTCATAAAGTTTGCCTATTATCCAAGTTACTGATGTGTTTTTTACTACTATTGTGCTCATTGATATGTTTGCTATTAACCTTGATTCTTCTTTATTGTATAATTTTTTTATATGCTCCATTTGTTATGTGATTGTCTATTTTTGTATTGAATTGGTTTTTTTTTTCTATAACAAAATTATTTTTCTTGATGATTAGTTATTAGAAAAGGTACAAATTACGCTATAAAGGTTTCTAAAAAGCCTAAGTTAATTTCTGTTGTTATTTATGATATTATGTTACACCTTAATATGTTAAAAATAGAATTGAAAGCACCCTAAATACTAACAAGTCACGTCTTTTTTATAGTTTCTAATATATGGGTCATCAATTTAGCCTAAGTAATGTCACAACTAAACAATGTGGACCAACCGAATGTTGACATAATCATAAAAATAATTTCTTTAGGCATTGGTTCAAGGTGTGATTTTCACATTAATATTTTCCAAAAGGTTTAAACAAGCCCTTACTATTACCTCTATTACTACTTTTACCCCTTATTCAAAGCATAATAAGCACTATTTTATTAATGTTAGAGTATAAAATGGTAATGCAGATAGTGATTTACTTAAACCTTCTGTGAAACATTGAGGTGTAAACCACACCTTTGGCATTAGTTATTTAACAAAAAAATTTTTAATGAATAAAGGAAATATTATTTAACAAATATTGCAAAGTGAAAATTGTCCCCTTTTTTGTTGTTTCCTTCCTAAGCATTAATACCTTTCTTTGTCCACTTCTATTGCATTCCATATTTTTTTTTGTCTTTAATAAGTCATATGCCTTTAAATTTAAATTAAAAGACCCCTTCCTGATACTTTACCTATACTCTTAATCTTGTAATTTACAATCAGCTCAACTACAAAAAGATATTTAAGACCATATGACTCCTCTATAGCTAAGATTTTTACTTTAATTCTTTCAAATCTTAAAGGAAGGTTGATCAACAATTTCTCTGCGAGTTTCATGTTTGGAAAAACTCACCGCCATAACTTTATTTTATTTACAGGCATAATAAATTTGTAAAATAATCCTTAATGGATTCCCCTTTATTTTAAGCATCTTAAACTACCTTCTTTCACGTTAGGAGTTTCACGATTTATAACTTTTCACTTCCTTCAAACTCTTCGTTTAGTTTTTTATCATGCTTTCTTTGTTATCTTATATGCCATTATCCTTACAAAAATAGCCTTTAAAACTATAGAGTGAATGTAAGTAAGTGCTTTTAGGCTCCTTATAATAAACTCGAGATATTTTTTGTTCTCATTCATTGTGACATTGCTCTTAAGGATGAAATATATATGTTCTGCTCCATGCTCCACAAGATCCCACAAGTTGAGAGCTTTCATGTATGCCACCATTTTAATAGTATATACTTGATAATTCACATTTGAAAAAACTAGTGCACTTATTCCAATGAGGTTTAAAGCCATTTTACTCCCTCACAATGTTTATTACTCAAAACCAGAAATGCAGAAACTCAAACCAAAAAATCAGAAATGCAAAAATAGAAACTATAAAACTATGAGAGAGAGAAGAGATGAATTAGAGATTTAAGATAGAAGAGAAGAACAAAGAAGCATGAGAGAGAGAAGAGATAAGTATGAGACGTAAGAGAGAAAGAAGAATTTCTACAGTGGAGGAAGTTTACAAGAGGAAGAAATAGAAATGAAAACAAAAACCTGTTGTGAAAAATTAGAAAAATGTCTAATTTTTATTTTCGTAAATTTGTTGTAGTTTTTTTATTTTTAGAAACAACATATTGTAACAGAAATAATCAAACGTATGTTAACATGTTATCATTTTTTTATTAGAATCGCAACAAGAAATAGAAAAATGGAAGAGAAACAAACACCCTTAGCTCTCCTTTTTTCACCTTGGGAAATTAACTTCCAAGTTTATTGTTGAATACATCATTTTCCTTATGATAATTAGGTGGTGTATAAGGTGCTCAATCTATTACGCTACCCAAAAAAAAAAAACTAATAATTATAATAATATTTTATATTTCATATGTTTGTTAATTTGAAAGCAACTACTCACAAAACGATTACTTCCTCTTCTTTGCATTTATGCGTTCTAATTTGATCCATTCAAAAGAAAGCTAAAAAAAAATCAAGGCGGGGATGAAGCACAGCATTAAAGACGGACTAAACTGTTAAGGGTTGTTTGGACAGATCAGAGAGTTCTCGCAAGCAATCGTGGACTATCCTTTGCATTCTAACGGCCAAATTGAGGTGCCAAAGGTTTTGGCCGACATTGTGGAATCAACGGTTGGAGCCATTTTCATTGACGATAATTGCTCAACAGATACCGTGTGGAAGGTACCATGTAAATTGTACATCTTTATTCCATCCCCATATCACTCATCTCATTGCCCATTCTTTGTTCTTTTCTAATAATGAACTAATCCTTGAATTCGTTTCAGAAAACTAAAAGAGAAAAGAAAAAATGTCAACTTTGGATTTTGAAAAAAAAAAAACAGTAGAGATGGCAATAGGTTGGTGCATGGGCCTAAATTCAGGTGTTTTTAACGGTTTAACCCTTGGGCCAAATCAAACCCAGACTGGCTTAAGACATAATTTTTTAAACAAAACGACATCGTTTTGTTTAGAAGAGTTAAGTTTCGGGTAATCCTAAGACTGAGCAACCCAAACTCGGACTCAATTAAAAAAACCGTTATTTCACATTTTTAATTTTTAAAAAATTAGTAATACCGGGCCATTGCCATCCCTAAAAGGCAGTGAATAATCCACGTAGATGCATATAGAAATGTTTAGTATGTCTACAGAGTTGAATAGTAATTGTGATTGCATTCCAAAGGTCTTCAAGAATCTGTTGGAGCCAGTGATCAGGTTGGAGACGCTCAAAATGCATCCAAAGAGTGAGCTAAATGAAGTATGCAATAAGAGACACATGGAAGTGAAGTTCGTGGACATGTGGGAGGAATGCATGTCTTTCAACGTCTTCGTGGACGGAAAACTTGCGGGCAAAGGAACAGGCGGCTCCAAGAAAGGAATTGCACAAAATAGAGCTGCCAAAGACGCATTGGACAACATTCATGCAACTATTCTGAATCAAGAGGTCGATGCCACTGAAAACAGTTAATGCCCCGTACTCTCATACTGATAATCAATGCATTGTTTACATACAATCTCATCTTCCATATTAGTGGTTAAGGTGAAATTGCTCATATAAGATACTGGGGTAGAAGCTAGCAGAGTTCCTAAGTTAATGGCGTGGTTTGATAGAGCCTGAAATATACCAGCATTATGATGAATTAAGAGGAGCTAATTCATTTAGGCTCTCAAATACTACATAAGGGTTCTAATTATCAGTCTAAAAGAATGAACTTTTTCCATCAACAATCCTATAGGAGAACCAACATTTGATACAGGTAAGTGATATAGAACAAGCTCCGTAACTAATAGTCTATAGCGATTAACCTGTTACGGGTAAGCGATGTATGCGAAACTAGCTCCGTGACTTTAGGCTTAGTATACTGTATGGTAAAGAAACTAGTGGTGGGCTACGTTGAGTAAGAAAAGTCATGTAATAATAATGCCACTATTTATTTTTAAAAGTGATTTGAGAGGTACCATATAGTACTAATTTTAGTGGATGACTTACTTTCAGTATAAAAGTTTTCAGAAAATTTATTGTCAACACTGTTTATTGATTAAGGAAAAATAGAAAATGAAAACTTTTATATTATGAGTTTAATTTTGAAGAGCATTTCAAAATAGTATTTTAGAAAAATTGAAATTGTGTTTTACGAAATGTTATGTTATTACCAGATTTGATGGTACACAAATAAATTGTTATGGAAAATGTTTTACATGAGCTTTATGATTGTATGGAATATTGCAGTTATATTATTATGAAAAGTTCAATTTTCTTGTAAACTGATTACACTCACTGAGCTCATTTAGTTTATCCTTATTTTTATGTTTTTAAACAAACCACCCCAAGTATGTGTACAGGTGTTGCAATAATTGGGGACTCCGCTTCAAGATTAGTTGTATCGTTTGGTGTTGCTGTGTTTGTGTTATTTTTTCTATGTATGTGATATGTTTTAAGTTATTTTAAAAAGAGTTCAAAAGTGTGATCTTATGAATATTTTTGAAATTATAAATATCTTTTTCTTAATGAACTACAAAGGCTTTGATCGTCAATGATATTTTTAAAATGTTGAGATTTATATGTTTATGATTGCCTGTGATGTGGACCTAAGGTCCCATTCCAGAAGTTGAGATAGTATATGAAATATTAGAAGTGTTTTAAAATATGTTATGCAGATATTTTTTGAAAATTTTAGGAAAGTCAAAATACAGTCGTTATGCTGCCGAAATTTTTAATAAAATGATTGAAAAAAAGAAAGAGTATCCCACTATTTTCTACTCTTTTAACTTTTGAAGAATACGAAGTTTTTAACAAATAAACGGCTTGGCTTTGCGGTAACCCTTCGGTTGAATTAGATATCGATTGGAGGGCTACCGTGGGGTCTTCGGGAGGGTTTCACTCGGGTTCCTGAAGGGAAACTCTGGGATGAGTCCTTTCACTATCTTTTACCTTGACTAAGAATTTAATAAATGAAGAAGCATTTTATGTAATTTTTAAGCACTAGAAAGTTGAACTTTTGATGTAGTAACTATGCATCTAACGTACCCAGAGAGATTGCCTAAGCTTGAAAAGCCTTTAGATTCTTTCTACTAGCATGATCATGATTAATTTCTTGATTGGAATATCCCCTTTATTGCTTAGGCTGACATATCTCTATCCAACTGATTTTTCCCTTAGATTTTCCTTGCATCCAGACCAAAGATATTTTCTTAATATTTTATCAATGGCTTTGATGACTGCTGCAGGAAAGACCAAATGAGAGGCACTAATATATATTAAGGGAGCTCAAAAATGAAACTATTAGTTAAGCTCCACCAGCTATAGATAATGATTTTGAGATCTAATTATTGATTTTGTTGTGAATTTTCTCTGAGTAGAGGCATGAAGTTTGAGTAAGTGGGCTTAATAAAAGAAATTGGAACACTAAGGTGAGTCAAAGGCAGCTGTTGAGATTTAAAACCAGTGAGGGAGGAGAATTATGAACCATTGTGAATTGCACTAGATATCATTGGCAAAATCTGAACCTAATAATTCAAGCTTGTAGCAATTAGAATGATATTTAAACAAGTTGTTTCTTTCAACATTTCTCTTAAGCAACCGATTGAAAACCTTAATTCTTATTGAGAATAGATATATCTCCGTATCCAAGCCCTTTAGCACCATGGATTATTTTTTAAGGTTCAACATTAATCAGGATAATTGATCCTGTACGATCTCCTTGATTAGAATAAGTGAAAAGCTTGCATTAGAGTATCTTCTGCCTCTTTTCTGAGTTCTTCTTAGGTGAGAAGAAGTACATTATCTTTTCGAAGGGAGACAATTTTGTTCGAAGCTCTTCTAATGGTGAAAACTCTGTGAAAGTAAGAGGAATTCTTATTCCCCTCTTTCAACCAGGGAATTCTTTACCTTTGTCTCATAAGGGAATAGTCAAATGGGGACATAAGGAAAAGTTGTGAAGTTCTTTTTTTTTTTTCATATTTTGTAGGTGGGGACAAGAGGGGTTTCTTTAGGGATTAGTTTGGACCTCATAAAGATTGTTTTATTAAATTTTTCTTAATTTTTATTTTTAAATATATTTTAATTAAAAGGTGTAAAAACTTAATTTTATTCCATATATTTTTCTTATTTTTATTTTATATTTTAATTATTAGTTTTATGTTTATATATGCTACTATTTTTAATTCATTATTTTTATGTTTTAAATATTTCTTATTTTTGGTTTAAATTTTATTATATCAATTTGTGCTAGACTAATTAATTTTTTAAGTATTAATTTTAGGAAAATTTGGGTTCAATTGAAGTTTAGAAATGAAATTTTAGGTCAAATTTAGGAAATAGGAAAATTTGAGAGTAAGAAAGCAAAAATTTTGAAGCAAAGACTAAATAGCAATTAAGAAACGGTTGATTCACGAATAAAGAAATGAGATGTTCTTGTTGATCAAAAGAAAATATAAAAAATGCAGGTGTTTAAAACATGTAACAGTAAGGAGTTGTCTGTAGAAGCCAAAATGATAGCTACCAAGGTGTTCAATGGTATAAGGAAAAACCAAAGAGGAAAAAAAATACACATATATCGGTAAGAGAAGAATTAAAAGGCAAGTTATAACAGGATATTTAATACATCTATATGGTGACCTCTGGAGAGAGGTGGAAAAATGAGTTTCTTTTTAATCTCTTTAACAAATATGTCTCACTCTTATTTGACACTTTAACAGTCGCACATAATATCATCCTTTTTCGCACATAATATCATCCTTTTTCTTTGAAAGTAGAAGTAAATTAAAAAAAGTCAAAAAATGGCTAGGACTGGAAACCTTCAAGTAGCCTAAAGAACCAACAAACTAATCAAGGACTGAAGTTATAGATGGACTATTCACACTATTGGATTAGCTCTAATTGCTTGGTTTAATTGGTTCTTTGCTCAATTTCTAGATTTGGTCTTAATAAGGCATTAATTATGTTTTATTAACATTACTAGTTAACATACCCTTTGCTAGATCATAGGAAGCTAGTGTTTGTTTAACAACATCTTAAACCCCATTTTCAAGGTAGATAGCTACTCCTAATGAGTTCTTATTTAGTTTTTATACCAAGAGTATATGTAAAACTTTAATTTCTTTTTTTTTTGAGAAATCAATATATTCTTTAATGTCTAAAACAAATAAATGTCACCCAACAATTTTTGAATCCAGAGCATACAATGCAAAACAAGTGTCTAAGAGACCAAATTAACGAATCTTCAGAGCTCCTTCCCAAATACTACTAACATTAGTAACAAGTTAGAACAACTCAGAAGCTTATATTAAAGGTTTTTTTTTAGCATAACATAAGTCACAATGAAACACTAAGATTTGAGTAGGTAGAACCGTGGTTTCCCATTTTTCAAACTTGCCTTTGATTGAGCCAGTTGTTTCACGCTTTATTCTTTTTTATATAATTAAATATCATTATTGTTTTGACCCTATTCCATTTATGGCAGTTTCTTTTTTATTCTCATGTTTTCTCCACACTTTTTGTGACTCTCATTAGCTATTATCACTTCCTTTATCCAATTGATCTTAAAACCTATTAAAGTTTGGATATCCTTCTTCTCATCCTAGAAAGTTCTTGTGTTTCTTTCTTTCTAGAGGCTATAAACATAATAACTCAAATCTAACTTGAAGATCTTTAAATCCTCCTTTTTTTACAAATTGGTTCCATTATTCCATTCTATATTTTGGACTTAATCTTCATCTTACAGTGGAGCATGCATAAATTTTGAAAATGCTTAATTAGAGAATTCAAACTTCCACAGAATATAATATATTGATTCAGATGAGTTTTTGCAAAGGTTATATAGAAGATGTCACCAATATTGTCTTCTTTGATTATATCCATTGTCTTGAGTCTTTTTTTCATTCCTAACTATAAAATGAAGGAAGCTTTTGGTAAGTTCTTGCTATACTAGACTAGCTTACTTTATGGAACATTTAGTTAAGGCTCTTTGAAAATGGTTAGGGAGGTTTTGTTTGTGAATCTCTTCTATGCATATCTCAACCAATATATAGAGTTTTCAACATTGATGTTGAGACTATAACCAGGCATTTAGGAAATTATGTTAACAAGCCCCCATGATTACAATTCTATCTATTACCCTTAGCCATAACTTCAACTTTTGACTACTTAGAAATTACATTCCTCAACATTTAGAATTCTGCTAAAACTTAAAGTGGCCATGATTATTTTAGTTTTCAAACTAGAAGCTTGCATTCTTTCTATTCCTAACTTTCATTTTTATTTCATTACAAGTGGAGCTCCTTAACTTTAAAATCTAAACGATAGTCCCTGATTTGTCTAGCTAAGCCTTGACATTGTAGAATTTATCCCTTTTAAGGAATTTAGTGTCTATCAATTTAAAGCAAATGGATTCTTTATCTAAAAATAACTTCCATGTTCTTTTGGTTAGAACTTTATTGATCTTTTTTATAGATTTTATCTTAAGCCTCCCATCCTCCTTATGCTTGAATACTTCAGTGTAACTCCATTTGGCATTTCCTTCGTTATTGGACATTCTACTAGAGAAAATTCTTTAGGATTTTCTCGATATCATTTACCATATTCTTTAGGAGAAGTAAATGAGAGCTCTAATATACATGTAAGTTATTGAGAATTGAGATTATCAATTAGAATGTTCCAACATATGATAAGTGCAAACCTATAGCCGCAGAAGTAGGAATGATGGCACCAGAAA
>JAOQMM010000009.1:2767226-2781994 GCA_027563515.1 Erythroxylum platyclados | reverse complement strand
CCGATCTACATATGATAGAGTTTTGTTCTTCTAATTTACAAGTCTCTTCTGGATAGAGTAAAAAGAAAGGGATGTCATCCCTATAAACTAGCCTTAGTGTTTTGATAAGGATCCCCAAGTATTTAAATGAGGGAGCCTAGAGATTTAAACCTAAAGAGGCAACTAATTGATGAGCTAATTCCTCTGACCTACTAAGACAAATAAGTTGCTCTTTGAGTGGTTAATGTTGAACCTTGACAACTCAAGAAAAACTTACATAGATTTTATTAGAGTATTAATTGAGTGCTTATTAGCTCTGCAAAGTAAGATTAAGTTATCTGTAAAATAAAAGTTAAAACTCCTAAATTCTTTGTATATGTAATTGTATCTAAAAGGGTTTCTTTGTTGATATTAAACTCAATTAGCTTTTTCAAGACCTTCATACACACTATGATGAGATAGGGTAAGAGAGGGTCACCTTATCTTAATTCCTTGGCTCTAATGAACACCTTTATTAGTTCTCCATTGACCAAAACACTATATCATATGGTAGATATGCATTGCTCCAAAACACTATATCACCAACTCCTTCTAACAACAATATGGGATGTGTTCATCGTCAAAAGCAACTCAATGTTCGACTAAAGGATTATGTGTGCACCAACAGTGTCAAGTGTGTAGACCCCCTTGTTTGCTCCCCTCCATTGGCGGCCTCAAGTAATCCTTATCCTATAGCTTGTTATGTTTCATGTGACAAATTTTCATCTAGGCATCAGGCTTTTATTGCAGCCATTGACAGTGAGGTTGAGCCCACATCTTTTCGTCAGGCTATGCATGATTCTAGGTGGCAGGAATCCATGCAACAGGAAATTCAAGCTCTTGAAACTAATGGCACATGGATTGTTGAGGATCTTCCTCCTGTTAAGTAAGCTATTGGTTGTAAATGGGTTTATCGCATTAGATATAATTCTGATGGCACTATTGAGAGGTGCAAGGCACGTCTAGTTATTCTTAGAAATAAACAGCAAAAAGGTGTGGATTATACTGAAACATTTGCTCCAGTAGCAAAAATAGTTACAGTTCGAACTTTTTTTGGCTATTACTGTAGCCAAGGATTGGGAATTGCATCAGATGGATGTTCACAATGCTTTTTACATGGTGATTTGCATGAAGAAATTTATATGTGATTGACATAGGGATTTTCTGCTTCTCATTTTGATAAGGTGTGTCGCTTGCTTTAGTCGCTTTATGGGCTTCGACAAGCTCCACAAAATTGATTTGCCAAATTATCAGATGCTTTGAAGCAATTTGGTTTTTCCCAATCTTATGTTGATTATTCTTTATTTACACTTTATAAGGGCTCTGTTTCTCTATCTGTTCTTGTGTATGTGGATGACTTTATCATTACTGGTAATAATGCTGAAGTTATTGCGAATTTAAAGTGCCATTTGAATAAGTGTTTTCACATGAAGGATCTCGACCAATTGAAATATTTCTTGGGTATTGAGGTGGCCCGAAATTCTGAAGACCTCTTCCTTTGTAAACGAAAGTATGCCTTAGACATTTTAACTGAGGCTGGGCTTTCAGGTTCTAAGCCTGCTGCTTTTCTGATGGAACAAAATCACAAATTGGCGTTGGCTACTGGGTCCTTGTTGTCTACTCCTAAGAGTTATCGTCAGCTTGTTGGGCGACTTATCTATCTTACTATTACATGTCCAAAACTCAGTTATTCTGTACATATTCTAGCCCAGTTTATGCAATCTGCCGCAATTCGTGTGCTTTGCTATTTGAAGGGTAACCTAGGTCAAGGACTTTTCTTGTGGCATGATAGTGATCTCCAACTTTACGCCTTTTATGATTCAGATTGGGCCAGTTGTCCATATAGTAGGCGTTCTTTTACTGGTTACTTTGTTATGTTAGGACATTCTCCTATATCATGGAAGATAAAGAAACAACATACTGTTTCGCGCTCCTCCGCTGAAGCTGAGTATCGTGCCATGGCTACTCTCACTTTGTGAGTTGACTTGGCTTAAAGCTCTTTTGAAGTCACTTGGTGTCTATCATCATGCTCCTATGCGTCTATATTGTGACAATAAGGTGGCTCACTACATTGCTTCAAACCCGGTTTTCTATGAGCTCCCAAAACATATTGAAATTGACTGTCACTATACTCGTGATTAGATTTAGGCTGGTAATATTGTTACTGCTTATGTACATACTTCTCAACAATTGGTCGACATTTTTACAAAAGCTCTTGAACGAGAACAATTCCATTATCTACTTCGCAAGTTGGGCATTAGTGATCTTCATACTTAAAATTGAGGGGGAATAATGAGCTGTAAATATTTTGTAAATATTCAGTAGTGTATATCTGTTTTGATTTGGTCAACTAGCATAGGATAATATGGGAAATTATCTCATTTTGATAAGTTTTAGTGGGCCAAATATTTGCTGAAAGATACTGACAGAATGTCTTGTAACTTGCATATATTGCGTTGCTTGACTCAAATTGAAATACAGCTTTCATCCACAATTTTTCTTAGAATTCCAATTTTCAAACATCGGTTTTGCTTTTCTTGTAGATCCCAAGTTCAGCAAAGAGAATTTAATGAAGCGTTGTAATAGTTCTCGGGCTTACAAGTTTGAGGCACCTTTGGACCGCGATTAGCCCCGGACCACTCATGTTAAAGTCCGTATGAATTATTTTAAACGTCGAATTCGTGCATGGATGACACGTGTCGAAATACTGTTGTTTCTCCACACATCATCATTATTACTGTTTTCAGTCTGAAGTTCGGGATACATATTTACATAGTATATAAAAGTTAAAAGCGCGTAATTGAATACGAGGATGACAACAATAAAGAAATGGTAATTAAATACTAGTCCAAACCTACCGGGTTGTGATTGAGTGGCCAGGGGCTTATCCACCCTTAACCAAGATCTCGAGTTCGAGTCTTGAGAATGGAGTCGCTTTAAATAACTAGTGGGGAGAACTTGCCGCCCATAAGGATCCTACCCTGCTCAAACTTGATTAGTCGAGGCCCGTTAGCTCCAGACACCAGAGAGTGATTCAAAAAAATACTAATCCAAATATAAATGTCAAATAAAAAAGTTCAGTTACAAATAATGAGTACATCATCGCTAGCCTTAACAAAAAACAAAGTTTGGTAAGAAAGCATGAATGATAAATGGAGCCCCAAACGATTCAAGAAGAGAATACATAAATATTCAAACCTAGCATTTCTACTATAATAAGCTATAGCGAGTACAAAATAGTTAAACTACAAGATATTTTGAGTAGGTTTGAACTGTCGGTGACACATTTAAATTATGACTATGTTCAGACTATTCCCTGCTAGTATCGGATAGAACCTCAAGAGATAACAAAAAACTACTACCAAATATTTAACACTGTTCTATATACAAGCGAAATCGAACCACCAACCTTACTTAAGCGAAGACCTACCTGATATAGTGGTAATTCTTTTATATATATTGTTGGTGAGGAGGACCGAGAAAACGTATTTATTTCTCTTCTTTAGCATTTAATACAAATGTGAAATGGAAAAGATACAAAATCCTTTAATATTAATCTCTTAACTATTTGTCACTATAAAATGGTATCCTTATGTGATGTCTTTAAGGACATTTTATACGAAAGAAACCAGAGAACAGCAGAAACACGTACGTTAGCATTCTCACGCAGGTTCTCTACTCCCGGATCCTGAAAACAAGAAACTCTCCGAGGGTTCAAGTGACAAAGAGATACTAAGGAAAGGTACCTCTCTATCTTTCTCTTCTGTATTTGTGTTTTCCTCTGTCATCTTCTCGTTGTGCGTGTGATGTGGGTGTCCTTTCTTAAAAGTTGACGAGAATGTCGACCAGTTGGCAAACTCCGAGCATTGCTGGGTTGGACTTTTCCCCTTATAGTAATCAGCTAATACAATACTTGCTTCGCTTGATCAAAGCGCTTGACTCTGCTGAAACTCAAGAACTCGCTCTTGCCCTCCTCGCAAAGGTATATATATGGATGTGTAGTAAATCGACAAAGTTCAATCTTAATTTCTTGTTTTATGTTTTAAATCCACTTTCATTTCAGAGTGCTTTCCTTGATTACCGTTAAATCACTTGGAAACATCCTATATTTTCGGAGTTTTTTGTTTTTTAACTATCATTGGCCCTTATATTTAACCTTCTGCATGGTGGCTTCATTTTTGTTCATCAGAAAGTATGACCACGGCTGGAATTTCTGTACTTCAAAAGATTTATCTTTAACTCCTATTGCTCATTTCATATGCATATTACTGGATGCGTGCTGATAAAATGAAGTTAATCCTTAGAACTCCTGTCCAAAAGGAGACTCAGCCTATCTTACCAACCTTATGAAATTGAAACATCATTGCATTATTTCTTTATGATAAATAAATCATTTAAGTATATTATAATTGTCAATGTTGTTGGAAATGGAAAGATGCTATGTCCGTTATGTTTCTCCTTAGCCAACAATTTAAAATCAGAACAATGTAGCTATTAAAATTGACATTTAGTTTGAACTTCGAGCATGGTATCCCTATTGCATTGCCCCCAATTGTAGTGAATAATAGGTTTCCTAAAATTGTTCTTTTAAGTTTGTCAAGTGATTAATTATACGAAGCAAAATTGGATGCCCAGTTGTTCTGAGACAAGATTTGGGAAAATCATTAGGTGGTCAGTGGTTATCGTCGTGCTGTTATAGCAATTTTATGATGTACTTGATGAGTGTCATCATTACTTACTGTTTAAGATCCTATGGAAAGGAGTCTGAATTGCTGAAAAAGATGGAACACCAAAAATTCTTTTTGCACATTGTTCTAAGACTTATGGATGCCTAAAATGTTCATTTGCACATTTTTAGTCTATGCTGTATAAAAATCTTGATGTTAGAGAAATTCTTTTGCGCATTGTTTTAGTCCATGTAGATAGATTGCTTCTGAAACCAAAAAAGGAAACAAGAATGTCTCTTCAGATGTTTGAAAGCTCATAGAGGAACTAATTACTATCATATTGGAATAAGCTTCAAGAATTTTTGGTAACGATACTACCACCTCATAATGATAAGAGAACTTCTCACTTTTCTAGGTTATTTTGTTAATGTGTAAAAACATTCGATCTTATCATTTGCTATGACAACAGAACAACAAAATAACAGGTTAGTTTTTTGTCACTTTGATTTGATTGTTTAAAGATAGCTGATTAAATGAGACATGATGTTTATACTGATCTTTTAAACAATTCAGATGTTCGTAATGTTTATGCCTTATTGATAAGGTTCTTTGTTGTATGTAATCCATAGTTTAGAAATATGACTACATGACATACATATTGCCCCCTTTCGGTGTTGATTAACTACTGCGAAGTTGCGCTTGTATGAAGCCACTAATTGCATGAACATTACGTTATGTAGAAACTTAGTAAAGCTGAAAGTAAAGAGAAACACTAGGGCCATTGTTGCAAATTCTTGGAGTTGAGCTGTACATTTTTAACTAACCAAGTGTTCCTTGAAAGATGCTGAGTTGATAAGAAAAATTAAGAAGAGAAGCTGATTCTTTCAGATACTATATGTTCATTCTGTATCTAATGCACACCTTTTGCATTTTAAGGTTTGTGGTTAAGTTTTCTATCCAATGCTTGTGCTCTCTAAAGCTTCAAGTTGAGCTCTTAACATGACTAAGCATTTAGAGATCATTGACTTTCCTTGCCCAATCTCCTTGAGTTACAATAAGCTATGAATATCCAATATACAAAAGATAATCTTCATCATATAATTGAAATTTCCATGTGAAATACTAATTAAACCTAAAGAATAATGATTTTTGAATTCAAATTATTTAGTGTGAGGATTGGCATCGATGTCATGTATTGAGGAGCTATGTGACTGGTGTGATATCTTCTTCTAATTGTACAGATTCTGATAATCGAAATAATTTTTGCCATTGCAAACAATGTTTTTCTTGACGAACTAGACGTGAAATATGTATAATTATCATATCCTTGTATTCTAGAATCAGGAAATTCGAGGAGAACTGGCGCCATTGTTGTGGCATAGTGTTGGTACTATGGCTGTGCTTCTCCAGGTAAAAGAACGATATATGCGTCCATTAGTTGTTGCTGATATTATTTTGTGCATTTATAAAAAAATTGAAATCATCATCAGTTACACGCAACTCTTTGATTATATAGTAGTTTTAAAAAACACTACATTCAGGTAATTATTTCAGCATACCCCAAGATTTGTATCCCAAACCTAACAGAAAGAGACTCGAGGAATGTGAGCAATGTTCTTTCTTTACTTCAGGTGAGCCTCATATCTTATTCTCTTTTATGTTTAAATTGTTTTATTTCTTATCTTATGCTTGGGCTAAACCATTAGAGATTGTGCCATAATGGAAATGGATGCACTATTCAATAAATAAGAGTTTTGCTTATGTGAACACAATGCAAGTTATCTGTTTTACAAAGTGCTTTAGATCACAATCTAGGAAACATTAAAAAATAATCTTATAGATATTTTCCCATTTTCTACTGCATCCCATTTTAGTCAAATGATGAACTCATAAGTAATAAAATGCCATTGCAATGTGATCATCGTTAAAGTTCTCCCATTGTTCTTTTTAAAATGTTAATTTAACATTAAGTACATTTTATGCCACGCAGGGCGTAGCTGCACACCCTATTACAAGGCTACCATTTGTTCAAGGTAATAAATCTAATTTTTCAAATACATATGGAATTTATTAATAAGATTTGACACTAATTAATTTATCTAATGTCTTGGTCTATCTGTTTTAGTATCTACAAACAGGAAATCTTATGGACTATTATAGTCTTGTATATACTTCAACACATAATTCCTACGCATACACACATATAGAAAAACATAGAAATAAAATTATAGTTGGCATATTTGTATATAGATTTACACTTTTGCTTTAGGTAGGCCTCATTTTGAAATTTTATACCCCCATGCCACTAAAATTGATGTGAATTTTTCCTTCATGTTCTCGATTCGTAGAAATTGTTTAGAAAGTAAATAGAGAATTCCATTAGAGAACGCTCTAGAGGAGCTGGAAAAAAAAGAATACATGAAAATCTCAGAAACACCATAGAAGGTGTGTGAAGAAGCTGAACTAGTCTCAAGCTACATCGCATATAGCACATTATGATCAGCATGAAAATTTGCAACCAAGTCAAGGCTTAGCAAGAAATGCGTATCACAGAACCCCTTTATACTGCAACTTCCATTTGAAGATCCAATTTGCAAAAAATTCTGAACTAGCTTGTGCCAATAATCAGTTATGTTTTGTGAATTTACCAGCAGCTTCTTGCATAAGAGGTTGGAGTACTGCATAGATTTATTGTACAATCATAAGATACAATACTCGATGTATTAAGAGATTATATAGGATGATTGTCTTTGATTACTCCAAAGCCCCTTAAAGCATGAATTGGCTAACTCCATGTATTATCTTCTATAATTACTTACACCTTAATATTAACAGGAATCCTTTCTTTGATTGTATCAAATTTTTGAAGCTTGTAAAGAGGTCCCAATTTGTGCTAGTTTTCAAACCAAAATGAAGTACCTTTGCCATTACCTTTGTTATGTTTGATAACTGGGCAAATTGAATGCCTCATCTGTTTGCCTTAAGGCCACGAATTATTTTTTTTTGGCTTAACTGATCATATACTATCTCCCTTCAAGAAGAGCATCTGTATCCATTGGACCTAAAGTGATTCCTTGTTTGTAAAAATCTTTTAGAGCCTCTTAATTAGGTGCACCTTGGTCTAGATTCTAAATGAATTGATTCCAAGTCCCCCATTATCCTTTGGAAAACAAATTTTCTTGCCATTTTACTCTAGGCACTTTAACTTTGTCCTCAAGTCCAGACTAGAGGAACTTCTTTAGCATCTTTTCAATGGTCTTCATTATCTCCTTAGGATTGGTATGTCAAAGCTCTAATAGATATGTACATTATTCAATATCAAGATAATTAGTTAAAGTCTTTCATTGTACATGAAAGCCCCTATTACACCAACTATTCAAACCCTTTTGAATTGAGTCAATGAGGTGTACAATCAGAGAATGAGAGCCTCCTAGTTGTTATAGGAACCGCTAAGTATTTAAAAGGAAGTTGTTCCTATTTGAAGCCCTTGTTAATGTTAACAAATTCTTAATTGCACAAGAGGCTATTGAGAGGCAAAAGCTACTTTTGCTTGGATTATAGCTGAACCTTGATATGTTTTTGAATTGCTACAAGGAGTTGACGAGCACCTTAATTGATTTAGTTGTTTTCCCACAAATTAATAGCAAGTCATCTACAAAAGAGATATTAAAAATGCCAATCTTATTAAATTTATAATGAAATTTAAAACAAGGTTCCTAGGAGATGTTCAAACCAATGATTTTGGAGAGGATTTCTATACTGAGGTAGAACAAGTAGAGGGACAAGGGATCCTACTACTTAAGCTCTTTGGTAGCTTTGAACATCTTTATTGGTATTAGCTAGTATGGAGAATGAAGCTATAGTGTCACATTGCATAATGCACTTGGTGAACTTTCCATGAAAACCTAATGCCTCCATTGAGCTAAACAAGAAGTTCCAGTTTAAGGAGTCAAAAGCTTTCTTAAAATCAATCTTCAAGATACAACTCCTTATTTCTTTTCTTTTGTGGTAGCTCTTGAACAATTTTTAAGCAATCAAAATGTTTTCATGTATGCTTAATACCCTGAATATTAGCTCCTTGACAAGGCTTATGATTTTCTTGAGAACGGGTTTAGTCTTGAAGATAAAATTCTTTAGATACCTTTGTATATAAAAAATTACAAGAAATTGTTTTATAGTCATGAAGAGAAGTTAGGTTAGGGCTTTAGGGACCAAACATATGTTAGTTTTATTGAGTTCTTTCAGAAGCCTCCCATTATTGAACAATTCAAAAATAGAGCTAGTTACCATCTTTCCTAAAATATCCCAGGTGCTTTGAAAAAACTTTGCTATCCATCAAAGTTAATTGTTTTATTTGGATTTCTGCTGAAGATTGCTTCCTTGATTTCATTTCTGGTGATTTCCAAAATAAGCATATTCCTAAGCTCCCCAGGAATGGTATTTGCTAAATTAGTTAAAGAACTTACTTTTGTAAATACCCAATAGTGGTTACAATGATTAAAGGCCAACTTCTTTAGCTGTTGTTGATCATTTATGGTAGCACCATCAGGAGTTTGTAGGGAAACTTTTTTTTTTCATGTTTCTCCTATCTAGAATGACATTATGATGGAATTTTGTATTCCTATTACCCAACTTTAATGAAGTAATTCTTAATTTCTGCTCCAGAAATGAAAAATAGCTGTTTAGGTAATTAACATACCACCCTAGAGATGAGCTCACCATAGTTTTAAGGGCCTCATCAGATTAATGATTAAATTATCTTGATCCAAATGAGGGAATATAGAGCTTTCTTTTATCCTCTCCGGTGGAGTTGCTACTCCTATTATGCAACTGAATTAGTTCACCCTTAATAGCTTTAAGCTTTTGCATAAAAATAAAAAACTAAGTGCCAGTCACTTGAGTATTCAGACCTTTTAATGTGGCTTCAATAAAGCCTAGAACTTTCAAAAGATAGTTGATGAATTTGAATGGGGTATTCCTTTTGTTATAATCCATATTCAACTAAATGTCAATTGATGTGTGGTCTATTGTGAGTGGATTACAAAATTGAGCAAAGATAAGAGGGAATTTGGACATCCAAGATGAGTTAACTAAGCATTTGTCAAGGGGTTTTTTCTTTTTTGGAAGAATCAGGCTTCATTTTGTCTATTATTCCAAGTGAAGTAATTGTCTATGAATCTCAAATTAGTCGCTACTACTTCACTTAAGAACCTTGATAAGTGCTCATTTCTATGCTTTAACTTAGACTTAAGCCTATCCACCTCTTATAAAAATAGTATACAATCGAATTAACCGTTGACTCCTAGGGAGGTGAGATCTATCCAAAGTTGCTTCCTCAAGAACTCCAAGTTAGCAGCATAAATCATAGTGATGATCATGAGCATTTAAGATTGGATTAGTGAGACCTAACAACTGATCAATTGATCTGAGCAACTCCACTGATGAAGGAGGAAGATTGGGTCCAGAGAGACTATAATGCAGGAGGAAGATATTGAAGTCCAAAGAGACTATAATGCTACCATTGTAGTGAACTTCATGATTGCTTAAATTGATCCACTTCCTATTCAAAAACCTTAATCTCTTTTGGAATTAGGAAATCTTTATTTTGGTTTTAACTAAACCAACAAGGATAATAAATCCTTCAGAGCTTATTGGTTGCTGGGATTATTCAGACCCCTAACATTGCAGGTGACTATATACATTTAAGGGACAGAGTTATTACTTCCTTTTTCCTGGATTTGTAGCCAGGTTTTGTCTTGTTAGCTTTTGTGGCTTCAATGTTCACAGGGTTTGTTGAAACACTTGGAGTTGATGAGCTTACATTAGTGGAATTCTCTACTTTTGCTTTGCTATCTGCCTTTAAGAGTGAGCACATTAGCTCTGAGCTCTGAGTCTAGTAGTATTTTCTCCTTTCCAAACCTGTCCTCTATATTGTTCCTTATGGTTTCATGCCTTAGACGTGGTTGAGGACTCAGTACCTCACCCTGTTGAGCAAAAATATTCAGGTTCACATCGAATTGGTTACTTACTAGGGTGTTTCCATATTCATTTGCTCTTCACTAGTTTATTTCTAAACTATTCTTAAGCGTTACCTTCCTCCCAATAGGTAGCAAGCTTTGGCTTACTCCTTCCTTTTAGATCTCCGTTGATAACTTATGGAAATGGAGTCCTCTATGAGTTTCACTTCATCATGCAACTTTTTTATTCTCAGACTATCATAGAGAGCCTTGTTCATCTCTACCTTGATATAGATCCTTCCGTACCCTATGCTTTTGAGATTAGCAATTTATTCATCCTTGCACAAAGGCCTTCTTGGTTAACTTGCTAGGTAACTGAGTTTGTCAGGTGACCAATATTCAGGGGGAACGTTGTTAAAGTTCACCCTTATAAGTAAATTCTTCAAATTTTCTTTCTCCATAATTAAGCCTAGACGCCATTTTT
Organism: Erythroxylum platyclados; assembly: GCA_027563515.1. Classification (NCBI taxonomy): domain Eukaryota; kingdom Viridiplantae; phylum Streptophyta; class Magnoliopsida; order Malpighiales; family Erythroxylaceae; genus Erythroxylum; species Erythroxylum platyclados. The sequence goes on along the minus strand of JAOQMM010000009.1, from coordinate 2,770,868 downwards.
GGAGCATTATAGGTCTTCCTTGGATGTGCCAAGGTATAGCTTTTAAGATCTTGTTAACTTTATCCTCTGTGGTGATTTTAAAGAAAAAGAATTGTTCTATTTTCTAGTCCAACCTTTTTTGTTGTTGTTGGCCTAGTGTTAAACCTAGGGGAATCAGAGGTGCTTCTCAATGAGAAATCCTATAAGGGAAAATTTCCATTTTTGAGCTCCCACACTAAGCACCTCCATAGGTAAAGAAACAACCATTGATTCTTTGGTAGGGGGAATATTCCTAAGCTGATATAAAAAGCAAACACACATAAGCGATACTTTTAATTCAAATAAAATAACAGGAGGCTGTCAAAGTTTAAAACAACAATAGGAGCCTATTATGTGATAGGACCCTTTTTAAGCCATAGGAGCACGTTATGTGATAGGAGCCTGTTAAGCGATAGGAGCCTGCTAAAGGATAAATCCAGTTAAGAGAATTAAATAGAAGGCGCCTATTAAAATGAAAGAAACCTTTAGCCAGTTGAAAACATCAGGGGGCTTACTATAACAGTAAAGGAACCTCTTACTGAAATAAAATACACACAATATAATGCAGAAATATAAAAGTTGAGAGAAGAGAGAGAGAGGGACGCAGTCGATTTATACTGGTTCGGCTTACAACCCAAACCTATGTCCAATCCCGAAGTATCCAACTTGAGTGTTTCACTAATAAACCCTAGTAGTACTTTGACGAGCCTCTCCAAGCTCAAATAAGTAGTATTGTCCTAGTCTCTCCAAGCTACCAAGAGTAATATTGTACTAGCCTCTCCAAGCTACCACGAGTAGTATTGTACTAGCCTTTCCAAGCTAACAATAAGAAAAAAGAAGTAATTTGCTCGATATGAGCTTCAATGATCTCTCTCTACAGTATTTCACTTTCTAAGGCACAAGAAATTTGATAATGATATAACTTTCAAGAGTGTTGATGTATCTCAATAGTTTGGCTTTCTCTCCTCTTTTCTTTTATGCTTTTCTCTATTTCGCAACTTTAGTGACTCTTGCTTAAATAGACATTTTCTTCAACTAGCCATTGCTCCATTTCTGTTCTGAATTTGACTTTGAATCTTCAATAGCATATTTTTAAGCTCCTTCCAGATATTATGGAATCATTTCTAATAAATCAGGTAAGTTCGTAAGGAAGGTTTCTACAAGAAAGGAAGCATTTATCAAATGATTTATTTCCTTTTGAGAGAATTAATCCGTTAGCAATAGAAGGAAATAAATCCAATTTGAAAGGTCATCATTAAAACCATTAATAAACCTAACAATCTCCCCCTTTTTGATGATGACAACCATTAATACATATATTTTAAAAATTCAAAAAGATAGAACGAATATCGAGAAATACTTGTAGGCTTAATGAGATATAACTGATTTAGAAGGAGCCTTTCCAAGTACTTACTAATTCGAAGGAGCCTTTTTTACCTGAAGGCTTTATGAGTTCTTTACTGATTGGAAGGAACCTTTCCTTTCTACCATATAGACTTCACAACAAAAGCACATCACAGATTCATCATATGTAAGTGACAATCACGCAAGTATATCATCAATTCTCAAAAAAATATCATACATCATAGCAAAAATATCATCATCTTGATTCTCCCCCTTTGTCATTATCAAAAAGAATAGATTTACTCTGCCCCTTTGTCATTATCAAAAATAGAGGGGACAAAAAATCACAAGTATGTAAGATAGCTTATCACAGATTAAAAAATCAATTATGCAAAGCAAAATATATCAACTCTCCCCCTGCATTAGAGCAGAGAATTCTTCACAGAGAGATGGAACAATAGCACCAAACTAAGATAAATGGTCATTCTCTCTTTCCAGTAGGAGTAGTTGTTTCTATTGAAGTAAGGAGGCTTTGAGATGAATTGTCCTTCAAAAACTTCTCAAGGTGTTTGCCATGATTTATTACATGTTGTAAAACACAAAAATGTGAAACCTTGCTCTTATACGAAATGATATAAAAAGCAAACACACGCAAGAGATACTTTTAATTCAAATAAAATAACAAGGGTCTGTCGAAGTTGAAAACAACAATAGGAGCCTGTAAAGTAGGAGGAGCCTGTTATGCGGTAGGACCCTGTTTAAGCAATAGGAGTATGTTTTGTGATAAGACCATGTTTAAGCAATAGGAGCCTGCTAAAGGATAAATCCAGTTAAGACAATTAAATAGAAGGTGCCTGTTAAAATGAAAGAAACCTTTAGCTAGTTGAAAATAGCAGGAGCCTACTATAACAGTGAAAGAACCTCTTACTGAAATGAATACACACACAATATAATGCAGAAATATAAAATTTGAGAGAAGAGAGAGAGGGACATAGTCGATTTATACTAGTTCAACTTACAACCCAAGCCTACGTCCAGTCCCTAAGTATCCAACTTGAGTGTTTCATTAATAAACCCGAGTAGTACTTTGACGAGCCTCTCCAAGCTCAAACAAATAGTATTGTCCTAGCCTTTCCAAGCTACCACGAGTAGTATTGTACTAGCCTTTCCAAGCTAATACAAGTAGTATTGTACTAACCTCTCCAAGCTAACAATAAAAAGAAGAAGTAATTTGCTCGATATAAGCTTCAATGATCTCTCTCTACAGTATTTCACTTTCTAAGGCACAAGAGATTTGATAATGATATAACTTTCAAGAATATTGATGTATCTGAATAATTTGGCTTTCTCTCCTCTTTTCTTCTATGCTTTTCTCTGTTTCGCAACTTTGGTGGCTCTTGCTTAAATAGACATTTTCTTTAACTAGCTATTGCTCCATTTCCGTTCTAAATTTGACTTTGAATATTCAATACCATATTTGTAAGATCCTTCCAGATATTCTGGAATCATTTCAAATAAATCAAGTTCATAAGGAAGGTTTCTGCAAGAAAGGAAGCATTTATCAAATGATTTATTTCCTTTTGAGAGAATTAATCTGTTAACAATAGAAGGAAATAAATCCAATTTGAAAAGTCATCATCAAAACCGTTAATAAACCTAATATAAGCTTGTCAAAAGACATTGGGTGCCCTACCACTTCGTTCTAGCCCATTTTGTTGATCGGTTATGTGCAGTTGGAGATAGCTTCCTTACCATTATTAACAACCACAGAGACCACAGGACCCATCTGAGAAGCATTTGGTTTGGAAAGGGAGGGACGAGAAAGCAAAGGGAAAGTCCCAAAGAAAGATGGAACATGGCGTATGTGTGTAGATTGCCGAGCCATAAACAAAATAATAGTTAAGTATAGACATCCTATCCCTCGATGAGATGATATGCTTGATGAATTACATGGCTTATGCTTGTTTTCTAAGATTGATTTAAAGAATGGCTACTATCAAATTTGCATGAAAGAAGGAGATGAATGGAAAACGACATTTAAAACTTAATATGGATTGTATGAGTGGTTAGTAATGCCCTTTGGTTTAACTAATGCAACTAGTACTTTCATGAGGCTTATGAACCATGTCTTGCGTGTTTTCATTGGAAAATTTTTGGTAGTTTACTTTGATGATATTTTAGTTTATAGCAAGAATTTAAATGATGGAACACTTGCATGCTGTTTTTAGTGTATTAAGAGAGAACCAATTGTATGCTAATCTTAAAAAGTGTACATTTTGC
>JAOQMM010000009.1:2755090-2767126 GCA_027563515.1 Erythroxylum platyclados | reverse complement strand
GGAGTGACTTTTGGGATTATTAAATTAAGGCCAACCCTTTTTGAGAAATTGATTGGCTTTTTGTGCCCCAACTTTATATATAGACCTGAATGCTTCCACTTTGTGATTCGTATGACAAGTGCGATGGTGAGCTTTCTAATTAAATTTTATTACATGCAGCTAAGATACCTGCTTATGTTTATCCTTTTCTTAGCAACCCAAGAAAGGAAACGCCTCATGAATCTCTAAGACTTATCAGCTTAGGTGTTATTGGCGCTTTGGTGAAGGTACTTTATAAACTTTAAGATTTTTTTTTTCTGTGGACATGATTGTTTGAATTTCTTCTTGCCATTTCATGTTTTTTGTCACAACATCACAGAGATAAACAGACTAATAATGTCTTGAGCCATTTAAGCTTATAGAAGTAGTAAAAGTATCCCATAGCATAGGGGAAAGGAAAAGGTTGATTTTACACAATTCTAACTTTGACTGAAAGGTAAGTTCTGATTTTGATCTAGCAATTTGAGACTAAAGCCCTTTTTCTTCTGCAGGTTGATGACGTACGAGTTATACGATTCCTTCTTGAATCTCAAGTACTTCCCTGTTGTCTACGTTCCATGGAACTGGGCAATGGATTGTCACAAACAGTTTGTTTCTTATCTCTTATTTTATGAATTCTACATTACTGCATTAATTTTGTCAAGTTCCCAAAGACTTTACCTGAAGGGACACTGTGACTTTGGTTTCATGATAAGTACACCTTACCATAAGCTCCAAAAAGTCTTTTAGTTATGCAATACACTAATAGGAGATTTTATGAAACTTGCACCAGATGATCCAAACTGTCAACAGTATTAGCTAAAAATAGGAATATAGGACCTCATTAATTTTGACATTGCATCTGAATGCAGGTAGCTACGTTTATAGTCTACAAGATTCTGAAAAACAATCAGGGTATGAACTACTGCTGTGCCATTGCCGAACGATTTTTTTCCATAGGACAAGCTTTAGGAAATATGATCGAGAAATTTTCTGAAAATCAATCCAAACAGTTGCTGAAACTCATCATCTGCTGTTACCAGAGTTTCTCGGAAAGTCCAAGGTTAGCTCTGCAAAATTGCACTCATGCTACCATTAATATTTTCAGCACCATATATGTATTACATTTAAATTTCATATGCAGGGCACGCGAATGTTTAAGAATGTCCTTTCCTGTGATTTTGACCGATTCAAGGTTCATTAACATCCTCCGTGTAAGTTCCAAACTTGTTTGATTTTCATTATTTGCAGTATAGACTTATACGTGTGTGCTAGAATATATATATGCGGGCATTACGCAGCCACACACGATCTTACACTAACTCTGATCATTTACAATCAAACTGTTGGACTGTTATATAGATTTTAGTTGACAATTATCGAATCTAAGGTATGCATGCTCACTTCTTCTGTGGTTACAAGAGCTGCATGCCATATTTTTGAGCAAGGCTCCATTTGTATTGTGGTTGACTTGAGTTTTAAGTTGATGTGATCCTTGTGATATGATCCTATCTAGGACGATGAAGAAGCTATGCAGTCCCTACAAAAGTTCTTCCAAAATGTCACTCAAGGAGTCAGGAAGAAGCAGTGCAGTTTTTACCGAGGAAATCCAGCAGAGCTCAGGCAATTGTTCATAAAGTAGACTCGAGTCAGCTGAGAAGGAAATCTATCCTTCAATGTATTCGTAATGCTAAACTCGCACTTCACCACATCAAAAGAAGCTGTTCTCTCCTTTACTTACGTCTCGTCATGCAATCCTAGCTACCAGAGATGATGTTTCTCTAGTATAAGGATAGGCTCAAATTATGATGCACACTTCTTAACTGAAAACCTTATTAGTTGATGAGAAGTTGGTAACTATAACTTTTTGGACATTTTATTGATGCAGTGATGTTCGTTTTTATGTTATTAGGTCCATATAACTTCTTATAGTCTCCTACGCTGAATCCTTTAACTGTTGATTTTCATAAGCTTTTCTCACTATTCTTTGTCGGCTTCCACTATGATTTTGGACTCCATTGAGCTCCCATCTATACTCAATCTTTTAAGTCTTATCCTATCAGCAGTGAGTAGATTCTTACATACCTAATTTTAGTCAAAGCAGTTGTGTTTTCGTCCATATATATATATATATATATAAACTAGTTAAGTAGCTTAAACTAGTAGTAGATGGTAATGATTAATTGCACTATGTTTTTAGCATGAGTTATAAAGCATTTAGTTTGTATTTTAGCAATTTATATGAGATTTGGTATTTAATTTAATTTATATTTCTTTACAAGTTTTTTTTTTTTTTTTGGCTCTCCAATGAAGAATGAATGAATTCATGGAGGTCTAATTTAAGTTGGAATGATTTTAGGATGAATTTATAGGAATAAATTAGGATATGGCATCAATAGTGGGAACAACAAGGACCTACTTTCTAAATAGGAAGACCAAAATAGGGTTATGTTCTGAACAAATGGACTAATAGGGAGTTGTTTTCTGAACGGGGGGATTAAAATAGGGTTGCGTTTAACCTGTATTCTATGTTGTTTTATTTTGTTACTTCATCATTTTTGTCCAAAGCATTGCAGGACAAACATTAGGTCGTGTTAGACCTATCATGGCAAATAATCTTTATGCAAAAAGAAGTCAAGAGGGTTGTAAAGCAGTATAGGAACTAACAAGTGTCTGTGTTTGGTCATTATTTGATCAAATTTCTATTGTTTCATGATAAAAAGATTAAAAAAAGAGAGAGAAAGAAAAGAGGAGAGATGCCCAGGAGGACTAGAAATTAGTCATAAGGCTGAGGAGACTGAAGAGAAAATCAAAGAGGAGACAATCTTGGAGGAAAACAAGATTTTATCAAGTTCAATTAAGAAGGATAGGGATTCAAGAACCATAACTCATTCTTATTTCTTGCTTTTTTATTGTTTTTATTATTATTTATAATATGAACTAAATTGGGTTATATATTTAGATGTGATGAACTCTAGAATTGTGTATTGATTTGGTCGTTGGTTCAATGAAAGATTTTTGTTGCAATGAGAATTGTTCATATTTTTATATCATGTTGAATTGAAGAAACAAGATTAAATAATTAGATTCTTACATTGAGATTAAGAAAAAAATTATATGGTTAGATCACAACATAGATAAAGAGGGTTGAGAGTGAGTTACTTAAGAGAGAACTACGAGATCTTCCTAGGTTAGGGTAAAACATATTATGAGAATTCACAAAATGAATTAATTCACTATTAGGTTGTTTTGGTTAGAAAGAGATTTTGATTATTTCGATTTAAGAATAAGGGTTGTGTTACTCGATAGAGAATATAATTTAATTAAGACATTCTTATTTATCTAAGAAACTAGAATTGTCCAATAACTCAAGGCGAAGTTGAACATAGTGACATCTAAGGAGAAATCTTATCTAAATCTAGCTTATTCATAGATAACATTCTTTTTTATTATTGCTTTGCTTTGGAATTTTAAGTGGTTGTTTTGTCTTCCTTTTTAATTGATTATAATTGGTAGTCTAGATAATTAAGTTTGTGAATAATCAACAGTGAACCATTATTCATCATGGGATTAACCTGCACTCGCTAATGCTATCTACAACTATATTGTGCACTTGTAATTAAAAAATACATCAAGTTCTTATTATCCCACATAAAAATATAAAAAAGAAAAAAAGACAAAGAATTTTTTTGAATAAATAATTATTAAATAAAGTCATTCCAGTAGCTTCAAACCAAAGAAAAAGTTTGAAGTTAAATAGTGTTGTTAGTGGCCATTTGAAACAGTGACCAAGTTGAGTAACTGAGAATATTCATGACAAGGTACTTAGTCTTAAAAAGGCTAGGTGACTTTTCAAACAAGCTTCTAAATGCTCCTATGTTATTTGAATTTACTGTTTTGGTTTTCTTTAAGTAAGATGTATGAAAATGTTTAAAGATTGAACCATCTTTCTCATGTACATTTATTTTATGCTTTAAGTTGAATGGTTTGAGTAAAGTTTAAAGAATTATGGAGTAACTTGGATTTATTTATGATTTGATGCGAGTAGCTAAATATCTAACAATTCATGAACTTTGCAATTGAATGAATAATGGAGAACCTTGGTAGATATCTTTAATGTGGTTAATGTTTTCTTGGAGTTTCTTCTTATTATGTTTAGAGTAATGAAAATGATTTGCTTAAGGATAAGGAACAACTTAAGTTTGAGAAAATTTGATAAGTGCTAATTGAACTATATTTTTAGCATGATTTATAAAGAATTACCTTGAGATTTAATGATTTATATGAGATATGATACTTAATTTAATTTATATTTTATTTACAGGCCTTTTTCTAACTCTCCAATAAAGAATGAATAAATTCGTGCAAGTTTAAGTTGATTTGTAATGATTTTGGGATGATTTTAGAAGAAGGAATTAGAATATGACATCAATAAAGGGACTAACATGGACCTGTGTTCTTAATAGAGAGACCAATAAGGGGTTGTGTTTTCAACACAAGGACCAACAAGGGATGTGTTCTAAATAGAGGAAATAATATAAACATGAATTTAAACCTTGATCAACTTGTTTTCTATACTATTTCATTATATTTTTTCTCATTTTTTTACTAGAGCAACACAAGACTAACATGAGACCGCCTTAGATACCAAACAATTAAATAAACTTTTCAATTAAATGAGTAATGGAGAATCTTAATTGATATCTTTAATGTGTTTCATAATTTCATAGAGTTGATTCTTATGAAGTTGAGGGTAAAGAAAGTGATTTGTTTAAAGCCAAGGAAGTGGTTAAGTACGGAGAAATTTGATAAGTTCTAAACGAACAATGTTATTACCATAATTTATAGAGAATTTAGTTTAGTTTTTAATGATTTATATGGGATTTGGTACTTAATTTGCTTTATATTTTATTTATATGCTTTTTTCTAACTCTCTAGTGAAGAATGCATGAATTCGTGTCAGTTTAATTTAAGTTGGAATGAATTTAGGATGATTTTAGAAGAAGCAATTATAACATGGCATCAATAAAGGGACTAATATGGACTTGTGTTCTGAACAAAGAGATCAATAGGGGTTGTGTTTTGAACATGGTGACTAATAGGGCACTATACTCTGAAAAGAGGGACCAATATGAGGTCGTGTTTAAACTATTTTCAACTCGTGTCCTTTGCTAGTTCATTCTATTTCTTCTTATTTCTCACTAAAGCAATATAGGACTAATAAAAAGTTATGTTATACCACTATGAGGTTGTGTTAAACCTATGTTATTTGTAATATTTATGGAAAAAGAGGCTAAGATAGGTGAAAAGCATCATAGGCACCAACATGTGTTCGTGTTTGACCTATGTTTGATCAAATTTCTAGGGTTTGTGATAAAAAGATGAAAAAGGAGAAAGAAAAGAGGAGAGACACTTAGGAGCACCAGAAATCATTTCCATGGCTAAGGAGACTCAAGAGAACATCAAAAAGAAGGCGATCTTGGTGGTTCCATCAAGATCAATATAGAAGGAACAAGATTTAAAAAACATGACCTTATTCTTATCTCTTTTTTTATTGTTCTTCATGAATTTTCTTTGTTTTATTATAAACTAAATTGGACAAATTTAGATGTGATATTTGGTTCAATGAAATATTTTTATCTTGAGAATTGTTCATGTTTTTATATTATGTTGAATTAAAGGAACGAGATTTGAAGATTAAATATTAGATTCATATAGTGAGATCGAGAGATGATTTGTATGTTTAGATCATAAATTGAATAATTAGAGTTATATATGGTGTCTTTAGAGAGAACTACATATTCTTTTTGATCTCTCACAAAACAAGTTAATGCATCTTATGTGCTTTTATTAAAAAGAGATTTCAATCAACTTAAGGATAAGTATTATATGTCTCGAGAGGGAAAATGGTTCTAACTTACAAATCTTTCTTGATCCAAGTAACTAGGATTAATCATTAAATTAAGATAAATTAAAGCATAGTAAAGTTTTAGGGGGATTTTACATATAAGTTTTACCTATCTATTGATCATTTGTCTTTATCTATTGCCTTAAATGATTAAATCTTATTTATTTTTTAGATTAATTTAGTTTTTTTTCAATTTTAGAAATCATTTATTTATATTAGATAATAAAAAGATGGTTACTACTAGTAATCACTATCCATATAGGATCAACTCGTACTTGTCAGTGCTAGCTAAAACTATGTTATGTGCTTGCAGTTAAAATATATAAAGTTTATTGAGTTATTGCCAGGACTGTAATATTAGGAAACTTTTATTTTAATAGTACAAATGAATCAAAAAAGGCGTATTATATCTATACGAACAATTATAAAATTATATAAGACCAATTAGAAAATGAAACTTTTTTCTGCAAATTTTTTTGTGCACATGTAAATTCACTTAATTCAGTAACAAAACAAATTGAAATTGAAATAAAAAATGAGCCTCATCCTATAGGTCAAAACAAAGAATTTTGGAATAAGCTATAAGCTATAGAATAAAGAAATTCTCTTTTTATTTTCAATATTTGAAATGGATATGCCCGATACGGATAGATCATATCTTATAAATTATCTCTCTTTTGTCAATCCATGTTTTTGTTTATCCTTTTTTTCTCCTTAATGAGCAAAGGATATAACTCAATCATGCATAGTCCACTAAATTATCTACATTAATTCTCAAAAAAAAGAAATAAGCCCATCATGGATGTCACAAGATTCATCATCATTAAACATTCCAATCCTATATTCATCAGTATAAGTGAAGTATTTAATCAACAATCTAAGCAAATAACTAGATGAACTATGAAAAGAAAATAAACAATTGGCTAAGCTAGGAAAGTAACAAGTTCAGTTAATAACAAGAGACAATGCAATAGATGAATAATAGAGCAAGCAAACAGGGATCGAGTGAGTGAGATGTGGTGGTCTCCTGCCCCTCTCAAGCTTCCCGCTTTAGCTCTCGCATTTCTACTTTAGCTTGTGCTCACCAGATGGTCAAAGGCTTGCTTTACTTCCAGCTCTTTGCTATGTTTCTCTCTTCTTTCCCAACTCTCTCTATTTCTCTTCTCGTCTTCCCTTCTTTCTCTCTATCTCTCCTTTGTTTTCGAATGTCTCTGATGTATGGTATCAAGAACCAACGAAGGTGGAATAGTCTCTAAACAGTAAAAGATGGATGGTGGCCCCTTTCACATACACTTTTTAGACTGTTTTTAGGTATAGGGTTTTGTGCCATTAACCTCTGCACCTGCCATGTATTACATTAGTGAATTAAGTTAAAAACATCTCACGGGTGTGCATGGGGAGTCACAGGTGTGACAATATGCATGCTTAATTCTTTTAATTCCATGCAAATGTCACGTTCCACTTCCATCTTTCATGTATTATTCTTCCAATTTTTGTGCAACATTCATCAGATAATCCAATTAATTTTTATGCAACATCCACACCAATTTTCATTTAATTCATCTCATATTTGGATCAAAACACAAGGATTTATAACCAAAATCAAGATATGAAGGCAATTAAAAAAATAGAAACTAGACATAATAATTCCCCCACATTTAAACTATGCTTGTCTTCAAGCATAATAAAGAACGCTAGATTATAAAAGAACAAACAATGAAAAAAAAAACAAATTTCCCAAATAATAGTCAAAGACACCAATGATCATTTCAATAAACACAACTTAAGAACTTGAAACTCATAATACTCCGTGAACAAGCAATTCGTCGCATATTTAGACAAAATCAATAAGTACTTCAATTCAAAAAACCATCAACAAGTGTGATAGACATTCACTCCACTCTCTAACCTCTCAAGCATTCAAAGGTAGGATATGTATTCGCTCATCGTTCATTTCATTTAAGGTATCTACCGTAAACTTGCTTACCAATCTAATCTCCACCACTCATATCAAACACAAACATCAATCCGAAGGTCTTTATTTGAGTTGTAATGAGGCTAGGCTAAGCGTAGGAAAAAGGAATATTACAGTTTAAAAACCACAGAGCAAATTGAGCAATTAAAATAGTACAAAAAAATAAAGCATAGAACACTCAATACTTTCCTATTAATTTAACAAGATTAGCAATCCCAATCCCCCTCTCTTTTTGCTTCTCTCCTTTCTTTTCATTTTCTGGTTACGTACTCTTCCTTCCTTCGCTTCTTTCCCTTTTTTTCTTTTCTTTCTCTTTTTTTCTTTTTTTCTTTCTTTTTTTACTGATTGATTTTTTATTTTTTTATATATACTTAAAACAAGATAAGTTTAGAAGAGGAGAAATGTAAAGGAGAGATACAAATTAGTACAACCTTACCCCATCTCTAATTTAAAAGCCAACTATATGATATAATTCCTCTACACTTATTCAAAAAATTATTCCCTAAACCCAATCATACTCATTCAAATGCTCAACTTGCCTTATGGTAGGTGCAACAAAGATGATAAGTAATTAATGTCAAGGCTCATATTTTGGGTTTAAAGAAAGAAATGGTTCACGTTAAGCACAAAGGGGCGTATAATGGGTAACATTAAGGTGGCTTTTTAAGCAAAAGGGTAAATCCTAATTGCCTTCATCATTTCAATGTTTGCATAATATTATATGATCTCAACTAGTATTTGCAAGCAAGTTCTAGAGTTCCCTAATCATGAAAGAACACTCTCAACAAAGAATACTTGAATTTGGTGTTTAATATTTCAAAAAGGCTCAAATTCTTACCAAGTGAAAAGTTTCATTCATCTATCACAACAAACTATTGTCCCTTTAACCAAAATCCAAGTAATTAGTCTAAGTATGCAAGTATACTTATTCACTCATATTATGCATTTCTAATTCAGATCGAGTTTATGTCATGACCCTGCATCGCTAACTATTAAATGGGAAAACAAACACATAACACACAATATTTTTTTTAACGAATACTCCCCCCCCCCCAACACTTAAATATCACAATGTCCCCAATGTGATAAGAAGATAAAAGAGGGATCTAAAATCCAACATTAAAAAAAATGGATAAGCATTAAACTAAAAGAAATGAAACTAACAAGTAGTAAAAATAATAAAAAGGTAAAGATAAAGATAGAGATACAATATTAAGAAGCGGGTGGAGGCTATCAGAAACAGGCACTTAGATTGGCCACGAAGGTCCTGATCTCCACTATGCTAGCCTCAATGTTGTGGCGTCTATCATTTGTTCGCCATTCAAATATGATCAGTTGATTTATCAAAGATTGGTATTCCATAAAAGTAGGTGAAGTAGTCGGTGGCATAGCTGCAGGTGGTATGGCTATAGGTGGTGGGACATTGTCTTCTTTTGCAGCTTTAACTTCCACGACGTGAGTGCGCTTGCTGCTTGAAGCTTCTATCGTGCCATCATTGACGAGAATATAACCATCACCTTGTCGCCTGACAACTACATAGACACCAGAGATTGCAAGTCTACACTAGAGTTGCCTGGGACTAGCTGTATCACTGCTCTCCTAGTTAGTAAACCAAGATGCTCCACAATTCGAGTGACGAATGCTCTAACTACTATTTTACATGAATTGGCTCTAGCCACAACATTTAGATGCGTACTTAACCACATACTAGCATTGAAGTGCTTATCGTGCACCATACACCACAAAATAAAAAGTTTGGCTTTAGAGACCGTGCCCTAACCATCTCCCCTACCGAATAATGTAGAAGTTAGAAATCTATGGAGGTAGCGAAAGGCAGGGTCCACTAAGGCAGACGATTTGGACCGACTTGGAGAAAACACTATTCTCCCATCGGTTATTTTGGTCCAAAATGCTCTAGCCTCAAAATCTTCATGATAGCCATATAAGTCATTATGTGGAAAGCCAAAAATAGTATTGAGCACATCTAAAGTAATCACATCTGACATATTCATCAATTTGAATGTTAAACTACTCATAATGCTGTTATCATCAAGGATCAATTGTAAAACACTAAAAAATTCTAAAGTTAATTCCACATATGATTTTTTTCGAAATTCAGCAAAGTTTTCCCATCCTATGTTACGCAACAATTCATAAAGTCGTTCAGTTATTTGATAAGTGTAGATTGCATCATGATTTTATGGGTGGTTTAGTTTGTATTTAGTTGTTAATTTGAGTATTTAGTGTGTGTTTAGGATAGAATTATGTTAATTAGTACATATTTGTGTTTTTAAGTGTTTTGATATGTGCTTAATTAATTATGAAATTATTCCATAACACTTAGTGATTATTGCTATAAAATCGCTTAAGATACTCACTTTGACTCATATATGATTTTAGGCACAATTCGAAAGTAAAGAAGTTAAAGTGAGTCGAAAGCATGATATTTGGGTCATTTTCTAAAGATTAATTTTCACTTGTCTTCATATAGCAAAAAGAAGAAAATTTAAAGACAAGAAAAAATAATAAGGAAGTAAATTAAAGTTGCTCACATGATTATGCATGGAAATTGCATGCATATATTAAGGTGAATTTAATGGCCATGCAAGGTATTAATTCAAACAATGGACAAAGGATGATGGACGGCAAGGCAGCTGGAGCTGGAAGAGCAAAAATGCACAACCACAAGCTGTAAAACACAGACGTATAGCCAATAGATGAAAACCAAAATGACAGAAGATGGAAGCACGAAATAACAGCAGAAGAAGAAAACAAAAGAATAAAACTCAGCCGTTGTCTTGTTAAACCAAAATGACAGAAGATGGAAGCACGAAATAACAGCAGAAGAAGAAAACAAAAGAATAAAACTCAGCCGTTGTCTTGTTACGTTTACAGAAACGTTGTTTGCAAACAACATTTCATGCTTTCATGTTTCCTACAAGCCAAAAATGACAACGCATGCTAGGGACTTCAAGGCAGAAACGACAGTGCAGTAGACCAGAATGCCAAAGCCAAAACGCAGATGTTTGCACAACGTAGACAACATCTGCGTAAGCAGACAACATTTGCATATCACGCAGACGTTTGCACAACGCAGATGACGTCTGCATTTTTCTTGGAGGGTTTGAGTTTTTAATAAAAGAATAGTAACGTGGACCACGAATAAAAGGAGAAAATAGGGAACAGTAGCATAGAAGGGAGAATAAGAAGAACAGAGGCACAGTAAGAGGTGACAAAGAAGAGGGTCTTCGGTGGGGATAAAAAAATAGGGGCTAAAGCATTTTTTGGGAGAGACACATGAAGGACTAGATATCTCGATGCCAATTTGGAGGCGACATCGACACCGACGTCCCAGTTAAGCATTTTTTCATTGTTTTTGTTGTTTCTTTCTTTCATTAGGAATTGATTATGTTATCTTGTGTTAATTAAATTGGGTATTGTGTAAAAATGATTGAATGCTCTATTTGATTATTTTTATGTATGAACCCATTGCTAGAATCTAATGCAATACGTAATCATTGTGTTTCCGCTTCATTTGTAGTGACTAATGATTCGTAATCATTAGGGATAACATAACCTAGGTTAAATAATCCTAGCTTGTATGATTATTGTTTAGATTGATATGTTTTTTTCATTCGTAAAGTGGCTGTCTAATTAAATCTAAAGAGCATCTCCTAGGTTATCCGATAGCTATGGTTAATTAACGAGCTCTTCTTAAACCGAATCAAACCTCCCAAAACCTAAACACCAGTTAATTTCATTTTAGAAACTTTACACACACTCTCTATGGGATCAACCTAGACTCACCACTACTATAGTAGTAGGTCTAGTTATTTTATTTTGACTAGCGTTACAATGTGCGATCATGTTGTGTGGGTTAGAACATGCTTTTGAGCTTCAATTCTATATATTTCAAGTGCCTTGACATGTTTGTTGAGTGTTTCAGGGAAAACGGAGAAGAATCAAAGAATAACTGGGATTCAACCCAGGGCCACGATTGTGGGAATCTCCCACGATCATAATAGAAGCATGAGCATAGAGCCACGATCATCGATTGTATCAACCTTGTGAAATTCTAGGACCGATACCCATTAACTCAAAAGTAGTTAAGTTAGCAATTGACAATAGCATAAAT
>JAOQMM010000009.1:2720058-2739343 GCA_027563515.1 Erythroxylum platyclados | reverse complement strand
AGACAACTGCATCGAAGGTTGACCCATTTCTACTTTGCCATTAAACAATTTACTTCTTCGCCATCTGTGCCCATTTTCCAAATAACTACGGTGACCTGTATAACATATTTTACTTCGTAGTCTCATTGAACAAGTCTGATAATTACACACAGGACAAGCCATATACCCTTTAGTGCTCCACCCAGACAAATTCCTGTAAGCTAGAAAATCATTTATAGTCCACAAAACAGCGGCAACAACATAAATGTTTGACCTTCAACAACATCAAAAGTTTGTATTCCAAACTCCCACAGATTGTTTAAGTCATCAATTAATGGTTGCAAGTATACATCGATGTCCTTACTTAAAGCAGTAGGTCCTCGAATAAGCAAAGATAATAACTTAAAAGGCTCCTTCATACACTTCCAAAGAGGTAAATTGTACGACACTAGAATAACTGGCCACATACTATAACAAGTACTCATATTATCGAAAGGATTAAATCCATCTGAGGCCAATCCAAGTCGGACATGTCGACAATCCTGTCCAAACCATGGAAACTTTCTATCTAATTCTTTCTAGGCCATTGAATCTGCTGGATGATGCATGATGTCATCATCAATGCGTTTGTCTTTATGCCACCACATATCTACGATTGTTTTTGTTGACATAAAAAGTCTTTGTAATCTTGGTTTAATACGAAAGTATCGCAGGATTTTATTGGGTATCTTTTTCTGTCTCCTATCATCCACTTGCCACCTTGATGTACCACAAATTGGACACTCCTGAAGATCTTTAGTTTCCTTCCAAAAAAGAACACAATCATACTTACAAGCATGAATTGAATTATATCTCAATCCAAGGTCTTTTAAAAATTTCTTTGCCTCATAATAAGATTTGGGCAATTTGTATCCAACACGTAATGCATTGTTCAATAAGTAAATTAACATGTCAAAGGACTTGTTACTCCATTTATTATAGACCTTCAAATGCAACAACTGGACTACAAAAGATAGTTGTGAAAAATTTGAGCACCCCGTATATAATTCTTTTTTAGCAACTTTCAATAACTTCTCAAAATTATCTTCTGTAATACTACCAATTATGTTAGGCAAACCTCTTTCATTCATAGTTTCCATATAATTCCTATAATTGTCTAACATGTCGTCAATCCACGAAACAGACCATTGGCGTAACTTCAATGGGCAAAACACTCCATTGGGCAAATTTTGATGAGTGAAACACCCTATTGGCCCAACTTCGGTGGGCTAAACAACTCATTGGCACAACTTCGATGGGTGAAACAACCCATTGGTTCAAGTTTGTGCGAAACATCTGATTAGTACAACTTCGGTGGGCGAAACAGCCTGTTGACAAAACTTCAACGGGCAAATCACCCCGTTGGCACAACTTTGGTGGCGAAACAGCCCGTTGGCACAACTTTGGTGGGCGAAACACCTCGTTGGAACAACTTTGATGGACGAAGCAGCCCTTTGGCACAACTTTAGTGGGCTAAACAACCCCTTGGCACAACTTTGTTGTGCACAATAGGCCGTTGGCACAACTTCGATGAGCGAAACAGTTCGTTGGCCCAACTTCGGTGAGCGAAGCAACCTGTTGGCACAACTTCAATGGGCGAAACAACCCGTTGGCACATCTTCGGTGGGCAAAACACCCGTTTGGTGCAACTTTTGTGGTCGAAACACCCCGTTGGCACAACTTTTGTGGTCGAAACACCCTGTTGGCACAACTTCTATGGGCGAAACATCCACTTGGCACAACTTTGGTGGGTGAAACACCCCATTAGCACATCTTCGGTGGTCGAAACGTCCCATTGGCATAAGTTCGGTAGGCCAAACAGCCCGTTGGCCCAATTTTAGTGGTCGAAACCCCTCTTTGGCAGAACTTTTGTGGGTGAAATGGCACGTTGGAGCAACTTCGATGGGCGAAACAACCTATTGGCCCAACTTTGGTGGGCTGAACAACTCGTTGGCGCAACTTCGGTTGGCCAAACAACTCGTTGGCACAACTTTAGTGGTCGAAACACCCTGTTGGCATAACTTGGGTGGGTGACACACCCCGTTGGCATAACTTGGATGGGCGAAGCACCCCGTTGGCATAACTTCAGTGGGCCAAACACCTCGTTGGCACGACTTTGTTGGGCGAAGCAGCAGGTTGACACAACTTCAATGGGCGAAACACCCCATTGGCACGAATTTTGTGGGGAAATAGCCCGTTGCACAACTTCAGTGGGTAAAACATCCCATTGGCACAACTTCGGTGGGTGAAACACCTCATCGGCATAACTTCTATGGGCGAAATAGCCCGTTGGCAAAACTCGGGTGCGCCAAACATCCCATTGGCACATCTTCGGAGGGCGAAACAAGTTGTTGGCACAACTTCGGTGGGCCAAACAACACGTTAGCACAACTTTGATGGGCGAAAAGGCCCGTTGGCACAAGTTCGATGGGCGAAACACAACTTCGGTGGGTGAAAAACCATGTTGGCACAATTTCAGTGTTTGAAACACCCAATTAGCACGACTTCAATGTGCGAAACAGCCCGTCGACGCTACTTGAATGGGCGAAACACCTCGTTGGGCAAATTTTCGTAGGTGAAACAACTTGTTGGCACAAATTCGGTGTGCGAAACAACCCGTTGGCACAACTTCGATGGGCAAAACACGCCGTTGGCATAACTTCGTTCGTTGATGCAACTTCAGTGGGCGAAACAGGTGGTTGGCACAACTTCGGTGGGCGAAAGATCCGTAAAGTGTTCCTCTGCCACCTTATGATCTGGGTTGGGGAAGTTGTTACACTTCTTGAGTGGCAGATGGAGTGGATCCTATTGGAGGCATTTCTGGAGGAAATGATTTTGTGAAAGAAAGCTGTGTTTTGATCCTCGTGTTGCAGCCATTGTACTCTGGATCTCTGCTTCATTAAAGAGTTGTGAAACTTCAAAGCCTGAGAGTAGTTACTAAGGGCCTTCTTCTCCTGATCTTTGAAGAGAATGGAGTGAGGGTCATTGTAGAGATTGGATTGAGCTGTTTCTAGAGCTGACTTGGCTGTTGAAATAATATGAGAAGTGTTTCCGACATTCTACCTTTGAAAGAGTTTGAGCTCTTCCCTGATGTGTTGGAGCTTCCTCATGAGGATAAATTGTTTAGGATAAATTCTAAATATTACATACAATTGGATCAATTAAAAATCTCACCAATAATTATAATCTACATGATATAACTAAAACATTTAGTTATAATGTATATTAAAAATTTGAAAATGTCGTAAAAAATATTTGGCTACGTTTTTAAAAACTTCGCCAATAAATTTTCGCTATGCTTCCTTTTAGTAGCTAAAAATTTTTAGCTACTTTTAGCTATGTTGTCAAAAACATAGCTAATAATTTTTTGCGACAAAAAATGAACCATAGCTAAAACTTATTAGTGACGATTTAAAAAAATTTTGCTTATAATTTTTCGCTATGAAAACTATTCGTAGCAAACACATATTGGCGACGATTTGATGAAAATGTCGCATATAGGTTTTTTCTATGGGGATTTTGTGAAGAATATAAATTGTTGCAAATGAATATTAGTGACGATTTTCTGACATTTAGCAACGAAATTTTCGTACCTAAATGTGCCTTCTATTGTAGTGATCTCAAATTCAATAAGCTTACTACTTGCACATCTCTAGGTCTATACCTTGGAGATTTTGCTTTACCAGAGCAAATTTACCAATTATTGGATATCAGTATTCTTTTGACCAGTTTGCTCACGTGGGTTTTAGCGTTGTGGCGAGAAAGCTACCATGTCTACCTGGTTTTGAGTCTAAGAAGACTTTTGAAGTTGGAGAAAGATCCACTACTCATAAGACCAAAGAAGAGCCCAAACTTCCAGATTTTTTCCAAGAAATTAAGAAACATGTCCTTGAGTTTGGACTGATGTAGAAATAACTTATTTCATGAAAGAAATGGAAAAATTGGATGATGATATGTCTGTATTTAGTGATGACAGTGGACCCTGATCCTTATCGACACCACCGTGTTGAGAGATTCTATCTTATCTTTTAGGAATATTATTGGGACTTAGTGTTTTCTAATAATTTTTACTTTTACTATGCACTTTTGTACTTTAGTTTCCATTATTGTACTATGTAAGGTTGTTATTTAAAAGTTGTTTGTTTTGTTCTTCCTTGCTTGGCATATAAAAGCAAAGTTTCTCTTCCTTTATAATCACACCTTATTCATGCCATCAATAAAATGAAGTGTTTTTTTCTATCTTATGGCTTTCTTCTAGGTTTTCTCTCTCCTAAAAGCTTGATTTATGAATAATGTAGATCTAGTCATACAAAAAGAAAAATATAATCTACACTTGCCTCCTTTTAAGGATCCTGTGTATGAGAAATTCTTGGACTGTAAATCCTGTTTGAGGTCTTAAGTTATTCAGGACAGGATTGGTTAGTTTGCATTCCTAAAAGGCAGGTCTTGAGAGTTGATGCCCGTGAAGAGAAAAAGGGTTTGTGTCTCAACTAGCATAACTAGAATCTTAGCTATAGTCAATCCTAGGAGGAGACACTGAGAAGTGCTTAGAAGAAGAAATAAAGGACAAATTGGTCTATTTGGCTGTCTCTTGAAAACATAAGTGGCTAATGTAAACTTATTTTTATGATTTTTTTTTACTAACTGATAAGTTTAGAAATACCTAGAAACAGGCATTGACATTTCGCTTTCCATGAATAGATAATTTCATATTAAGTTGCAAGTTACATAAACCCAATCAATATCCTTAATATTGAGCTTTAGGTAATTTATAAAAGAGTTAATTGACATGAGACTCAGATAAAGTATTATTAGTATATTATACTGCAAAAACATATTGTAATCAATATCATCTTTACTAGGAAATTGAAGCAGAAACTGATCTTATATGTAGCGGAATAAATACAAAATTTTCTATAATATGATTAGCATGTAAAATAGGATAAAGTATAAATCATAATTCGTACATTATAGTTAAGCTTAATCCTTTTCTTATTATTTCCCTTAAAACATTTCAGAAATCGACTCATCTCAACTACCATAGCTGCATATGCATTAGACATTTAATGATAACTTTATAATTGTTGTAGAAAGAATTATGTAAGAAGTGTTAGCTCTTTTAAAGCCTAAACCTATTTATAATAAGACTTAGACTTTTTAGTAATTTAATTGAAAATTTTTTATTTTTAATTTTAATTAATCTTTAATGAAAATTAAAATTAATTCTAATTAAATACCAATTGGACCCAAATAAGATTCAATATCTCATATTGATCCTTATTTATTCCATATCTCATATTTAAACATAAAGTTTCTTAGACTTTACAATCAAGTCTAACTTTTTTAAAATACCTTTCCTCTTTTCAACCCTTTTTTGTATAAGACCTATTAGGTTCCTAAATATGTAGGCAATAGATATAAATTCTAACCTTAAACCATTTTTAGGATTAGATAAATTAAATTTCTTTAATTCATCTTTAATTATCTATAGAAACAATTTATATCTATAGACCAAAATTACTATGCATTACGACCACCTAATTATTTAAAAATGTCGAAGTAATTTTTACTAAGCTTTTTGTACATGATTTTACTATATAATTCAATCATTTTATCATACAATATTCTGATTAGATATAGAGCATAGATTTAATACTTACTCTAATTGAGTCCAATCATATTAGTTCTCGACCATTAGTAATTGATTCTATTACCAACATTTGAAAACTATTTTCAAAGTATCATTCTACCTTAGCTAAGAATTTTTCGAATCAATACTAATTGAGATCAACATAACATTATTCATAATTACTTTAGGGTGATGAATTCTATATTTATTATTTAACTACCTTCATATAGTTTATGTTATATTTAATGACTACCGAGTAAGCTATCGTTGACTAGAATAGGTCATAAGTAGTATCAAAATATAGTAATCATTATATGAGATACTTTGGAGATCTCAAGTTAAAGGATCATATATATAATTGTCACGATAGGAATTTTCATAAACATATAAGTAATGTTTCAAAAGAATTATAATATGATTGATTCAATGAACTTATTTTCAAATAAATACTCACATATTTGTTTAAGTATCTTCATATTTTAGTCTATAAGATTAACTACTTCCTTCATAAGGAAGAAACATAACATGTGCTAGCTTTTTTATATTCTTTTAATGTCTATTCTTAAATATCAATGACTATAAACAATTTAGGAATAATACAAAGACACAATATGAATCTTATAATTATGATCTCATCATAATTTTATTTAGAATATACATTTATCTTATCGACTTTATCACATACATCTTAATATGTATAAGATAAAGAATGTCTTTTAATAATTATTTTCCTAAACTATAACTAATCGATTGAATGTAAGGTATAAACTAATAATTTTTCACTTGCACTAAGCTAATCATTTAAATATCTTATTAAGCTAATCATTTAAATATCTTATTCCATTTCATCATTTGACAATCATGGTATTAGTAAAAGAGTGGTTTATAAGATACAAGATATCTTTAAATAATTATGTTATTAAACTACAATCAACCGATTAGCTTTAAGACACAAATCAACAATGTTATAATTTTAACACCATCACATAAATCATCCAATGAAATACTAATTACCTACCTCACTCGTCGTGAATGAGAAAGTTCATTGTTTCTATGTTTTTAAATAAGATATTAACTTTTTAGTAGACGGGTCTTGTGAGTTGTGAGTCTCACATTAATGTTTACCTATATCGAATGTGATCACATAAGTTCACGCTTTTTCTTCTCGGGACGACGAGTTCATTAAAGAATTACTCTTTTCTTTTTTTTCTTTTGAGAAAATGCAAGTTCACACAGTAAGTCAGAAAACGGAAACCGCAAAATAAGGCAACCTAAGGCGTAAGAGGATATTATAAGAATAGAGACAGGAAATGAAACGATATACATAATGGGCACAGGAAGTAACAAATCTATGAAAGGTAGGGAATCAACAGAAGGTCTCCAGACAGTTTTACCAGGGAGTGGAGAACAAGAAGGCAAGGGATTCGGTCTACAAGAGCTGACGAGGTCAATCAACCCCGTTAGAGATTGTTCCAACCGATTACTCTTACGTGTCTAAAGTCAATCCATCGCAAAGAAAGTGTTGACTAAAAGCAGCACTTGAGTCTGTCTGTGAGTTTTCCTCTTTTGCCCTCTTCTTTGTTTTGACATTTCATTACCCTATCTAACCACTTTCCATTGCTTTTGGGCCACTACCTGTCAATTACATTGGACACATCTTCGGAGTGATGGTACCGAATCGATCCTCGTCGAGAAGGGGACACATCTTCGGGGTGGTGGTACCGAATCGATCCTTGTCGAGAAGGGTGATGATCTCGGATGGAGGGATCTAAATTTATTTCTTAGTATAGGGTGATGTATTAAACCAAGTTTGATATTTTTACTACAAGATTACCTATTTTAAGTTTGGACCAAAGGTGACGAAGATGTGGAATGGAAGGAAAAGAGAAGAGAAGTTTGACAAGTAATAAAAGAGGAAATCCAATATTTTTTCTTACAGAGCAAATGTCATCATCCAAGCATATCTTTCACATCTTCCATATCCCTTCACTTTCTCACCAAAATCCAAATCTAAATCTAAACTCAAAATTTAACACAAGTAGTCTATTACTACTTTACACCTTGGTCTTCTTCTAAAGTCTCAACCCCCTCTTTTATTGCCGAGTCCATTGCACCGTTTAGAGACTTGACACGCCCTCCCTCTCTTCTGTCTTTCTTGATTTATGGCCAAGGGAAGAAGTGGACTTTCCATTGATTCAGATCTAATCTTCAGTCCTGGTAGTGGTGGGTTTTTAATTCTACTCAAAAGAACAGTCTTAATTCTTTCCCTGAAGAACCAGAAACCAAGTGTAACAACAAGAAGCTATTTAATTCTACTACAACAACCACTTGCACTGCTGCTATGATGGATTCTACTCCTACTAGGTCTTCTCCTCGTACTAGGTCTTCTCCTCCTGCCACAACCATCCAATTCCCAGTCCATCTCGACCATGATCATTCTCCTCTTCATCCTCTTTCTTCTGATGATAACAAACGGGCGGTCATCCGTGAGACCATGGACTTCTTCGGTGACAATAAAATGCATGTTGACGTAGTTAAGCCCACCAAGGACAAAACCGATGAGTTGGAGGACGACAACAGTCGTGGTTTGGAGTTAATCGTTAACGTAAGTCTTCAACAATTCATTTCCCACTTAGTGAATGTTTTGAGTTAAGCAATTCTTCAATTTCTTTCGTCGTTTTTAATTGTATTGATTACTTTTTAGTTCTGTCCATAGACTGGCTTGAATCTTCTCACTACCAATACTAGCACTGACCAATCTGTGGTACTGGAAAATGGGATGTCTTCAAACATGGAAGATAAAAGAGCTAAGAGTGAGGTACTCATCAGAAAAAGATGGAATTCATGAATCCATCCATTTCCATTAGATGTTGATAGACGTTACTTAGCTACTTGCTATTTTGGGCAGCTGGCAGTTCTACGCGCCGAGTTAGAAAGGATAAAGATGGAGAATTTACGATTACGGGACATGGCAAATCAGGTTACTAGCAACTACAACACGTTACAGATGCACTTAGTGACACTTATGCAGGGCCAAAAGACTTCTGAAACTAATGAAGAACATGGCCAAGAGAAAAAACATAGTGGAAATGGAGTAGTACCTAAGCAATTCATAGATCTTGGTCTAGCTGCTGCTGGTGCTAATGCTGACGAGCTGTCCCTTTCTTCGTCTGTAAGAAGAAGCTGCGACCGGTCAAGATCCCCCGGAAATAATGCAAAGAATGGGAAAAATAACGAAGAACTGATGATACTTGATGAAGATAGGAAGGGGTTGGATAGAGGAATCGATCAGAGAGAGGACAGCCCAGATCAAGGATCACAAGGTTGGGGGCCTAGTAAGATTACAAGATTCAATTCCTCCAAAAGCATTGATCAAACAGAAGCCACCATAAGGAAAGCACGTGTATCTATTAGGGCTCGATCAGAGGCTCCTTTGGTACTGTGAATTGTGTATTAAAGAAGTTTATATGCCTTTATTTTTTCATTTGTTCAGTTTATGAATTTGAGGAATTTTTTATAGATCACTGATGGATGTCAATGGCGAAAGTATGGACAGAAGATGGCAAAGGGTAATCCATGTCCTCGAGCTTATTATCGGTGTACCATGGCTGCTGGTTGTCCAGTTCGTAAACAGGTAATTTTTCTTTTGATTTATCATATTCTGCTTGAAGTTAAACTACTTATTGTCGTCTTCATTTAAGACTAAAAGGTTGTCAACTGCTTTATAGTGCTGCTATTGATCTATCCTGTGGGAAACGCACGTTTGGAAAGGTGTTTTAAAGCTCATCTTTGAGAAAATTGAACATGTCTAATAAATTTTTGATCAATCGACTATATAGCATAGCTCTTCAGATTCCTGGATTTGAAGCGACATGTGAAACCTTTTTAACAGGTACAAAGATGTGCAGAAGACCGAACAATCCTCATAACAACATACGAAGGTAATCACAACCATCCTTTGCCACCGGCAGCCGTGGCAATGGCATCAACCACTTCATCGGCCGCAAGAATGTTGCTCTCAGGCTCAATGTCTAGTGCTGATGGACTAATGAACTCAAATTTCCTCACCAGGACTCTGCTCCCATGCTCCTCTAGCATGGCCACCATTTCAGCTTCAGCTCCATTTCCTACAGTCACACTAGACCTAACACAGAATCCAAGCCCTTTACAGGTCCCTGGGCAATCAACACAATTCCAGGTCCCATTTCCAAACTTTGCAGATGGCCCAGCAGCAGCATTGTTACCTCAAATTTTTGAACAGGCGCTTTATAATCAATCAAAATTCTCTGGTCTGCAAATGTCTCAAGACATGGAATCTAACCAACTAGGTCATCCATCACAACTAGCAGCAATGCAGTTGACTTCGTTGGCCGATAGTGTAAGCGCCGCAACAGCTGCCATTACGGCGGATCCTAATTTCACTGCAGCTCTAGCGACAGCGATTACGTCAATAATAGGTGGTTCCCACCCCAAAAACACTAGTGGTACCGCCAACGTTACAACCACCAGCAACAACAATGGAAAATTGACTTCAAGCAATAACAACAATAATGGAAGCAATACAATTCCCAATTCAAGCATTCCAGGGAAATAAATGATTGTGGATTTTCTTTTCAACTTCTACTTGTCACTGCTTCAGCTGGCACCTTCTTTGGTTACTTTCCTGAAGGAGAAAAAACAAATATGTACATGTTCATTACTTGATTCTTTTTCCTTTGGGATGAACTAGGATATGAATTAATTGCTCTTCTTTGTTATTTCAATAAATTCTTTTCAATTTTATTCCGATATAAATCAACTAAAACAGAATACAAAAGAAGAAAAATAGATATAAGAAGGCTATTTGTTGGTCTACCTCAACATGGTCCCTGGATTTAAAAAGAGATGTTTTGTATTCATTTAAGGGCAGTCAATGGCTTTTCGTAAGATTGTGTGCGTGGAGCCAAACCCACAAAGATCGGAAGAGATAAAGACGGAAAATTAGCCCCATTGAGTTTTTTTCCTAGCTGTAGTAACGTATAGCAGCATGTAGGCAGTCAGCATAGTCAATCAATAATATGACTATTAGTTTATGCCCTACAATTAATTAATTGATTGTAGTTAGTGACAAAATAATTTAAAGGCATTATTTATCTTATATATATTTAGATATATATGATAAAATCCATGAGATAATTATACATTGTAAATGAAATTATAAGGAGATTATAACTATAAAATCCATATTGCATTTATGTATTATTCCTAAATTTTTCCTAGTCATTGTTCTATTATAATTGGACATTAATTGAAAATAAAGAGAGTAGCATACGTTACATTTTTCCTTATGAAAAAATTAGTTGATCTCATAAGCTAAAATATGGAGATACTTAAACAAATGTGTGTGTGCTTGTTAGAGAACAAGTTTACTGAATAAACTTGATATGAGAAATCCATTTGGAACATTACTTGTATGTCTATAGAATTCTCATTGTGATGATTGTATAAGTAATCTTTTGACTTGAAGTCTCCAAAATTATCTTGTATACGGATTGTTATATTTTGATAGTACTTATGACCTATTTAATCATGAGTCGTTCAGTCAGTAGTCATTATATATAATATGAACTATATGGAAGTAGTTATATAATCAAGATAGGATTCATCACCCTAAAGTAATTAGGGAAAATATTCCGTTGTTTTCAATTAGTATTGATTAAGGAAATCATTGGCCAAGGTGAAACGATGCTTTGTAAATAATTTACAAATGTCATTAATTGAATCAATAGCTAATGGCGGAGAGCTAATATGGTTGGACTTAAAAAGAGTAGACATTAATTCCATGCTCTATCTAATCAGAACATTTTATGATGAAAGGATTGAATTATATAAAAAATCATGCATGGAAAGGTTATTCAAAACTGCTTTAACATTCCTAAATATTAGGGTGGTCATGATGCTTTGCTAGATGTCAATCTTGATCTATAATTATAAATTGTTTAATTAGAGAATTAAAGATAAATTAAAAGGAGTTTTAATTTATCTAATTCTAATTATAAATTCTAATTAGAATTTAAAATCGTTACCAACATATTTAGAAACCTAATAGATCTCACATAAAGAAAATGTTGAAGAGAGCAAAGATATTTTAATCAAGTTGTATTTTATTGTAAAGTTTGAAAAACTTCATGATTAAATATGAAATATTCAATAAATAAAGATCAATATGAGATATTGGATCTTTATTTGAACATAATAAAGATTTGAAGAGATAAGACGAAAAATTAGCCCCATTGAGTTTTTTTCCTAGCTGTAGTAACGTATAGTAGCATATAGGCAGTCAACATAGTCAATCAATAATATCGCTGTTAGTTTATGTCCTATAGTTAATTAATTGATTGTAGTTTAGTGACAAAATAATTTAAAGACATTATTTATCTTGTACATATTTAGATATATATGATAAAATCCATGAGATAATTATACATTGCAAATGAAATTATAAGGAGATTATAATTATAATATTCATATTGCATTTATATATTATCCCTAAATTGTTCATAGTCATGATTCTATTATGACTGGATATTAATAGAATGTAAAAAGGCTAGCACACGTTATGTTTTTTCTTATGAAGGAAGTAGTTGATCTTATAAGCTAAAGTATGGAGATACTTAAATAGATGTGTAGGCGCTTGTTAAAGAGAAGAACTTCACTGAATAAACTCGATATAAGAAATCCATTTAAATCATTACTTATATATATATAGAATTCTCATTGTAATGATTGTATAAGTGATCTTTTCATTTTAGGTCTCCAAAGTTATCTTGTATAGGAATTGTTATATTTTTGTACTACTAATGACCTATTTAATCATGAGTTGTTCTGTAGGTAGTCATTGGGTGTAGTACGAACTATATGGAGGTAGTCGTGTGACTAAGATGAGATTCACCACCTTAAAGTAATTAGGGAGAATATTTCGATGTTCTCGATTAGTATTAATTAGGAAAATCCTCGACCAAAGTAGAACGATGCTTTATAAATAGTTTACAAATATCATTAATTAAATTAATATCTAATGTCAAAGAACTAATATGATTGGACTTAAAAAGAGTAGACATTAATTCCATGCTCTGTCTAATCAGAACATTGTATGATGAAATGATAGAATTATATAGAAATTCATGCACGGAAAAGTTATTCAAAACTACTTTGAAATTCCTAAATATTTGGGTGGTCATAATGCATTATTAGATGTTAATCTTAATCTATGATTATAAATTGTTTAATTGGAGAATTAAATGTAAAATAAAAGGAGTTTTAATTTATCTAATTCTAATTTATAATCATTGTCAATATATTTGGGAACCTAATATGCCTCACATAAAGAAAATGTCGAAGAAAGCAAAGATATTTTAATCAAGTTGGACATGATTGTAAAGTTTGAGAAACTTTATGATTAAATATGAGATATTTAATAAATAAGGATTAGTATGAGATATTAGATCTTATTTGAGCATAATTGGTATTTAATTAGAATTATTTTTAATTCTAATTTAAGTTCGATTGAAATTAAATTAAATTTCAATTAGATTACTAAAATGTCCAAAACTTATTATAAATAGGCTTAAGCTTTAATGGAACTAACAAATCTTACTTAACTCTTTTTGTAAGAGTTATAAAGTTCTCTTAACCTATTCTATGGATACCCTTAGAGGCTAGACATTTGTGCGGCTACAGTGGTTAAAATAAATCGGTTTTGAAAACGGTTCGAGAGATACAACAAGAATATGATCAAGTTTCGGAATAAAGTATGAATTAAAACTCATGCTTTGTTATAATTTATGCGTTAGTTATTTTATAATATTAAAGTGATCTTAGTTTTTGGAAAATTAAGATATGAAAAAGTTTCATAATTATTTCGCTGCGGTCAGGATTAGATAATGTCTCAATTTTCCAATAGTGGTATTATAGCAATCTTTAATTCTAAAATATGATTAAAATATTTTTATTATTATTGATTAATTTTGGAATTGAAATTGTAATAATTACAAACCTAAAGTGGATTCGGATGAACATTAAATTAATGTGAATATGTTCATGGAATTACAAAATCGCTGCCGTTATTATGTAAAAATTTGAAAATTTTCGTATTAATGTCCATAAATCCCTAAGTTATCCAATTAGATTTTATCTGATTGTTAAGTGCTAACACCATAACCTAGTTTTAAAATCTAAAAGGTTTAGATTTAAAACAACCTAAACCCAGAAGGTAGAGAAACCTAAAATCTGTAAAACAAGAATAGCATCTGTTGGGCGTTTGGGTTTTGTGTTCATGTTGTCGGTTTGCATTTGCGTTTTGAGGCTACTGGGATTTTTTCTTGTTGTGGCTGAACTGCGTGCATGTGGTGCTTGTTTGTATTGCTACTAGAAAACTAATGGTCATATCTCTGGTTGTGTTTTGGTGACCTTTGGTGTGAGCTGGAATAAGTTGTTATGAAAGCTGCCTGGTTGTTCCGAGTCTTGGAGAAGGCTTGATGGTTTGCGTTTTGTGGCTGTTGAGTTCCACTGGCTAGATCGCCACTAATCGAGGGCGACAGTCGCCCACAAGATGAAGCAGTCAACAGCAACGTCTGTGGAAAAGGAGCAGCATGTGGGGAGCACGATGAAGGGCCAACGACGACGTAGGCGCGGCAGGAGCGAAGACCAAGAGGAGCGGCGGCAAAACACAAAAACAGAAAAACCTAATCTGAAAATGACGGGGCACGTTTATCACATGGAACCAGAGGGTTAGCGGCTAAAGTTGACTCAGCCCATGCACCTCAAAGAAAAGCTTTGGAGCGTGCGCCCACCCTTTTCATTTGATTTTTTATATATTTTTAAGCCTTCTTTTAGTTAAATTGATTTAATTAAAATTAAGTAGGTTTTAATTCCTAATAAATTTGGAATAGTGTTTCTAATTGTTTTGAAAATTGTTTTCAAAGGGTTGATTTTACTAGGAATGCTTTGAAATTTAGTATAATTTTTCAAGAAGTTGAATTTTTAACTTAAATTATTTATAAAATTTAATTCCAAAATTAAAGTTATTGATTAAGATTAATAATTAGATTGATTCCTAATTTAATTTCAGAAAAGTAGTTTCTTAAAATAAAATTAATTATTTTCAATTAGATTTAAATTAATTAATCAAAAAAGTAGTTTCTAAAATTAAAACCAATTAGTTTCAATTAGATTGAAATTAATTAGTTAGACTTCTTAAAATTAAGAAATATGTTTATTAATTAAATTTATTTATTTCAATATGATTGAGATAAATTAAATTTATGGATTTATTTGTTTAGAAATTATTCAATTTATTTTGAAATTGTTTCTTTATTTATGAATAATAAGTTTCTTGATTTTTATAGAAAAAGCATTTTTTTCTTAATTAAAATTTGAAAAGTGTTTTCATTTATTAATTAAGAAAAATGTGCTTTCTTTAATATTTTGAAAAATAGTTTTCCAATTAGTTAAGGAAAGATCTTCTCATTAATTAAGAAATCAATCTCTAAATAAATAATATAAATGACTTCCTTAATTAAATTTAAAATTTTTTATTTAATTTTGAAAGTAGTTTCCTTTTAATATTAAAAAATAATTTTCAAATTAAGGAAAAATAATTTCTAATAAGACTAGAAATAGTTTTCTAATCAGATTCGAAAGTGTTACGTACATAATTTTGAAAAAGGACTTTTTCTAAATTATAACAAGTAAGAAGAATAATTTATTAAAATTGTTTTCAATTAAATTTTATTAAAGGAGTCAAGATAATTGAAAATAGTTTCCAATTAGATTTGAAAATTGTTTTCAAATCAAATTAAATTTCTATTTGGAATGGAAATTTAATTTATTTACGAATCAATGGATTTAATCTAATTTATTTTTTTCAAAAAGTTGGAAATATTATTTTATATTATGAAGATCAATAACTAGAATCAAACGAAGCTTGATATTTTATGCATATAATTTGATTATAAGTGCATAAGTTGCATACTTTATTTATATTTTTGATATATATTGGATGCATGTTAAATTGTATGTTTAAATGTGTGATATTTTACATACAATTTTATGTTTGATGAGATGAATGAAATTAAATCCCTCATTAAAATATTAAGTACACGTTGAGAATGTGATTGTTTCCTTTCATTGTTATAAGAATAAACCAAACTTCTGTGTATTGTTAGGTTTGTTGAGCAAACTCAAGGTCACTTTAACCTGAATATGTTTAGTCTTATGACGGTGGGTTATGCTTAACTAAATTTGTGTGATTTGGATGAGCAAACTCATGTTCACATGAATTTAGAGGCATAGTTAGAAATAACATATAAGATATGTTTTGGTAAGAATTATCACCTAACAGATCTATGAGTCACATAAGATATGATGGATAAAATTGTTATCTACCTAATTTAAGTTTAATTGTTTGTTGAGCAAACTCAAGATCAATTATATTTGAATGGGATCCTTGCCCACTAGAAAGATTAGAATAAGCTTTTTGAATAGTAGTGAGGGCTATTATTTCAAATAAAATAGTGGGAGTAACCAAATACATGATTAAAGTCCTAATCTCATTTGGTAGTTATGAAATATAATTAAATACTTGCTTTTCTTACGTTTATATTTTGTTCTGAGTGGAATTTACCTTGTTTAGTATAGTTGATACAAAGAGTTAGTGAATAAAATTTCTTGAATATAGGATTATTCTTGAGAAGAGTTCTCAAAGTTAGAAAAGAAAAATTGTATGCCTATTATGTAATTTTTTTTCTGTAATCCTTGTTGAGGATTCGTTGAAAAAGTTCTAGAGATTTGTCAAATTTATATAGATGACAAAATGTATTGACATTTTGAGTTGACTAATGTCTCATAAACTTTGAAGACAACGTGTAAAGTGTATGTTAACACCATGATAGCAAGATGCAGGAGGTTGCATGAAGTAGGGTTAATAGGTATAGTACCTTGTTGGAATTGTTCCACTTCATTTAGCCTACTAAAAGCATAATTGTGGACATCAATTAAAGGTTTTGCTATCGTATGATAATATTTGTCATAAGAAGAAAATTATTGCATGACTTTTCTTGCCTATACGTGATATGATTGAGATCATATGTATTTCTAGTTCATTCTTATAAGTACTTGATACTGAATTTAGGTTCAACATTATTATAGTGTTCAAAGCATGGGTTAGATCAAAGGAGACTTATGCTTACCATAAATGGAAAGAATATAAAGTTGGATAACTGAGACTATCCTTTTATGCCATGTTGGTTAAATTAACATAACAAGAATTATAAAGTTACATATAAGGATATGTGTCTCCTTTTGATTATGAATCGTATGAAACTTGCGAAACTTGTCAAGTTGAAGAATAACCAAATTAACCTTTGGTGAAAGGATGGTGATAATATTGAATTGTTAAATTTATATATGTGATGTATTGGATGGAATCACAATTCATAAAAAAGATAATACTTATATTTTATTATATTACTAATGACTTTATGTGACATAGTTATATGTATTAAATGAAATGTTGATTTAAAATTTTGAAAAGTTCAAATTGTTTAAATTTAAGTAAAAATTAAACATTGAGAATGCTGAAGTACTTCGATGAGATCGTTATGGAGAGTTTTAAATTTTTGGTTATCTATAAGGAATGAGATTCTGTGGTGAATACCTTCACAAGTAAATTCATAAGAGTATGGATTTATGTAATGAGGAAAATACAATATGAGATATTGTATGATGCAATATTATTGCTTCTATAGCCATGTCTAGTACAATGACTCACCTTCAATTGTTTCAATTGAATCAATTAGCAAGATTTCATATTAGATATGAACCACTAAGTATTTGAAAGAGTCAAAGTTAATGATTTAAGGATGTGATGCTTAGAAGTTGTTCACCTATTTTAAGTCTAAGTACATAGATAATGTACTAAAGATGTTTATTATTTGAGATATTATATACTTGTAAAGTATTAAAGATATCCGTTATTTTATGTATGAGTTGATATTTGAGTTCAAAGAGATAAGTATATTCACTTTAGAAGTAAATCCTAATTAAGGTCCATTTTACTTAAGAACTATATCATTCAAGATTGGAAAGGTTCCAATGTAGCAATGGTTGCTAATTAAGCTACAATACATTTTTCATTTAATGGAAATGTAATATCCTAGTTCGATTATTGTACTGTGTAATGTGTTGTATATGCATTTTATAGAGTATCCTCTATTTATGGTATACTAAAGTAATTTAAGCGTTTAAATGTATTATTAAGTTTATAAAAAGATCATGGATAAACTAGAGATGGTTCTGGACTCGATCAAAAATTTCTCGGAAAATTTCTAAAAACTTTGAAAAGCTACGTAATGAGTCCAAACGAGGTTTAAAAGCTATGAAATATGCTTTGAGAATTTATGTGACACTTTTGAATGAAATCTGGATGATTTCAGTGAATAATATTTCTAGATAGATAGTGAATCCAGGTGAATAGTATTTTCACTTGAAAAGTGATTTTGGGGACCCAAGCCCAAAAATTTGAAAAATACCCAGAATAGGTATTAGAGTCTAATGACACTGAAATGGATAAAAAATAAGCCCAATCGGATGAATTTCGGGAGTTCCAAAAGTTTAGGGTTAAAATGTCCTTTTTGGAGAATAATGGGTATTGAGGATTTTAAACTCATTTGAAATTTTTTTAAAGCGTTCAATTAATAAGTATTGACCCTAATTCGAGTATTTTATGGTCAATTTGATGATAAGACGAATTCAGTTAGTTGATGAATTAACTGCATTAAAGGGTAATGCATCTTTTTGTATGCACTAAAGGACAATTTGGTCTTTTTGTATTCATTAAAGGGCAGCTTGATATTTTTACAAGAAGTTAGTGGGTTGATGATGAGTTATTAAAAGAGAACCAATTAAATGGTGACAAATGGTAGGGATAAAAGTGTAAATATGAAACATTTTGGTAAAGTTGTAATTATAAGATGTTATTAAGGATAAAGGTGTAATTATAATGAAAATGGTGGGCAAACTTGTAATTAAGCAAAATGCTAATCTTCTTTAAACATGGGTGGCTGGCC
Source organism: Erythroxylum platyclados (assembly GCA_027563515.1). NCBI lineage: Eukaryota > Viridiplantae > Streptophyta > Magnoliopsida > Malpighiales > Erythroxylaceae > Erythroxylum > Erythroxylum platyclados. The sequence continues at coordinate 2,720,590 of JAOQMM010000009.1, read as the reverse complement.
ATTGATAGAAAAATGTAGTGAAAGTGAGAGACCAAAAAAATAAAAGACAAAGAAGAGAAGGAAGGGTGACTCACAACCAAGAAGAAGGAGAAGAAGCAAGCTGCCATTTTGATGGTTTTTGGAGCATGATTTGAAGAGAGTTTCATCAAGACTAAGTGTTCTTCAATTTTCCAAGAGATTGAAAGAAAATGGTAAGTTTTCCTAACCTAAATTCCTAGTTTTGTGGGTTTTGCATGGAATGGATTTGTGTAAGATCAATGGTGATTTTAACTTTCCATGGAGTAGATAATAAGTTTGGAAGAATTTATGGGTTGAAAACAAGAAAATTAATCAAGAAATTAAGCTTGATAAAATCAGCTATACCTAGGGTTTTTAGTGCGGTATGATCCAAAAGTCAATTTCGGTTGAATATGATAAGAGAGATAGCCACGTTTAGTGAAATTCTGTTATAGGTTATGCAACAACAAGATGTTATTTGTAACAAGTAGTTTTGTTGGTTGGTTAATTGGTCACATTTTATTCATGAAATGGG
>JAOQMM010000009.1:2600364-2613387 GCA_027563515.1 Erythroxylum platyclados | reverse complement strand
CAGTTACATCCATATATGCAGGTGTTACACTAGGTATGGTCTATGGATAATACAACAATGCATCAAAGAAATATAATAAATGCCTCCTGCTATAGATTCTTGGGTAACATTTTCTTACTTCTGATGCAAACTGTGTGGTATCTATGATGTTACACTTTTTTTTTTCTCTCATTCTTTACTAACTTTGCTTCTTTTTCACTTTTAAATTTGTTGGTTTCTTTTGTCTGTTTATCTGTAGGTCATGAGCAACATTGTAGAACCAGCTTTGCAGTCTTGTTGCGATGGCCAAGATCATGACAAACCCGTCATGCTATGAGGCTGCATCACAGACGGTTTGACTTAGGAACTTGATTTCTGAGTTGTCTGTGGCTAATAAAGAGGCTAGATCCATTCGGTTGTACTGTGATAATCTTGCAGCTGTGTTGTTTGGTAACAACAATATAGATATCACAGGGTCTTAGCATCGGAGGTCAGATATTAGAATATAAAGAAGTTGATACAGAAAAGGTGACATTAAGATTTGGAGCATTTAAGGACTAAGGAAATATAAGTCGATCCTTTAACTAAAGGAATTCACTCACTTGTGTTCGGAATACAAGTATAAAGTATCGGTATTTTGAAGTTCTTATTTACTGTTAGCTAGAGGATCATTATGGTTGCTCCATGTACATTTATACAGTTTTATTGTATTATGACATTATGATTATTTATATAGATGATCATCTTTTCTTCCTCAGTAATAACTCTTCGTGTGTATAGCATAATACAGATAAAAGTCTTGAGATTTGTGTCAATCTCAAGCATTGTAAAGGTCATTGGGCATATATTCAGATTGACCTTGTACCTATGTCATTTAGACACATACGGTTTAGTTTGGATATCCATGAGTTTTGATATGACATAGGGGGATATAAGTTTTTAATCCTATAAGGAATTCTCTAATGCAGTTCAGCATTCAGTTGGAGAACATAAAGGTTTTCTCTAATGCTGTTTAGCATTTGGTGAGAGAAAACAGGATTTCTCTACTGCAGTTTAGCAATTGCGGTTTAGCATAAAGTTGGAGAAATCGAGACCTACAGACGAAGATGATACATATTAGATCATACAGGTATCATCGTAGTCTGCCACACTCCATTTTCCCATTCATGTTAGCAAGGTATTAGGTATTCGTGATTGTATTGGATCTGTGTCACACATGACACATGCATTTGATACTTTTCGGTATCGAAAGCCTTGCAGGACGGAATGTTGGACTTTCATTATCTTTGGATCAAATGTTTTAAAATTTTTAAACTTAGTCGACTAATACAGTAACGTGACTTAACCAAGTTTTTAAACTGTTTTTTTTTAACTTGAGTCAAAATCGCAATTAAGTATTGTCCGAGGGGGAGAATGTTGGACATTTTTTGTCCTTTAAGGACAATTTTGTCCTTTCTCATAAAGTTGGACAACATTTAATTGCATTTTCCGTTTTTAAATAAATTATCGGTTAAGTTGCGTAATTTGATCCAGATAAAGATAATAAAGTAGCCCAATAAATGATCTAAATTAATGGGTCGAAGTCCAGAAGGAAAATGGATCCCTATAAGTGTGGACCTGGTCCATATCGAGCCTGTGATGGGAAAGCCCGATATGGAAGCTATATATATAAGGTTAAGGTCTCCTGCAGTTGCTGAACGTAATTCGTAGCATTCGATTCTCTGACCCATTCGGAGAGCTACGTCGAAGAAAACTGCAGAAAGACGTTAATCTCGAGGCGGTGATCGTTTCTCGAAAAAGGTACAACTTCATCGGAGCTCGTTTCGGCCTTTAAAACAGCCTTTGAAGTTTGGATGGAGCCACAATCAGGTATTTCCGCATTTCTTCATTTTTTCCCGTTCATGTTAGATCCAAAACACGTAATAAGGTCCATGCTACGTGTTACAACTTGATCTTATGGTAAGGCTATGAATTACAGAGCATGCTATTTATATGATATCGTGAATCTTCTTTCTCCTTGGTATTCTCGTAGTTAAAATTCTTTCCGGTAAACCATTCAAAGCTCCCATATTTGTTTTACGTTGGGCTTGGTAAGCTGTGGTCCTTCCTTAGCAATGAATCCTTCCCTTATTTGGACTCCTAGCTAAGTTGCTTAGCATCCTCTTTTACAGTTTCTTGTTTACCTTTAACCAGTTTAATGGTTCTTTCGTTCTCAATAGTCTGATCCTCTAAAGATTCAAATTCATTCTCCAGCCTACAAATTTGGGCCAGGAGGTTTTTACCTTTAACCTTTTTTGTATCATATTCCTTTCAACGCTTTTGTGAGAGGCTTAATTTTTTGGAATAATCAACTTGGTCATGAGAGGACTTCTTGAAGAAGAGAAAACTTTTAGTTTTTCTAAGAAGTCCTCCAATAGTAGATGAATGGGTTATAAAACCAATATAGGACAACATGCTTAGGAAGGAGTTCACTAAATTCTAGTCAAGAATATGAGCTCCTACTACATTGTGAGCCTTAAAGACTCCTTAACTCTTGTCAACTCCTTGGAACTAACTATTGGCACATCACTAGAGGGAGTGACAAGAGAAACATTTAAGAAGCTTAGATCAAAAACTTCTTCCAAGGATGTTATTGCTATCCAAACATCTCCTATCTATAAGATGTGGAAGATTTTGTTAAGAGTTTGAATGATTTTTGTAAAGAATGAAAGGAATTCCGTCTCTACCTATAACAAAGTGACTTTAATAGTCTTTGGATCAAGAAAATTTCTAGCCCTTTCAGATTCCGGTTCATGGGAAAAGGTAGGAGATGGTAGGTCTAATATAGGTCATTTGTGAAAAAAAAATCAAAATTATGAAACGATGGTGAGAATAAAGTAAAAAAAAGTCAAGAAAAGTGAGATACGGTCACTAATACCCTCCACAATATTCTTAGGAGTTAAATAATTCTCTTATATGGGGGCAATTTCTTTTAGTAACAGGTTCATAATTTCAGTTTCTGCAAGTAGCTTGGTGGTTGAACATGTTGACTTTCTAATAGATCTCTTAGGAACTGGTGTCTTGCTTCTTAGAGTTTGAAACAAATAGAGACTTCTCTTTGAATTTCCTCTTAATGATAGGGCTTATAGCTCTTGTTTCTTCTCTAACTTAGGCATTTAGAATTTTGAAATCTATGGTGGCCAAAATTAATAGTATAAATCAACAAATTAAATAATCTTTACCTAGAAGGAGTACCTTTGAGGATGGAAGAATCTAAAAGGGACTACGATGGATGATAGGGTGAATTCTTAAAGAAATTTACAGTTGTTGGCTTTAGAGATAAGGTATTTATACCTTAAAGCCTAAGGTTGTAATAGATGGAACAAGTTTCATAGCCTTGTCACCGTTCACTACCAAATCCCTTGTGTTAGTGTAAGTAAAGAAGATCTTTTAGTAAACTGTCAGATAAGAAGATTCAAAAGTCTTAGGAATTTTCAAATTATAAGGCCTTTTAGAGAACTCCTAAAAGGTTTGAGTTGGTCTATTGACTTTGAAAACCAAATACATCTTTAGTAGATTTGCTATATAGACTTGTAGAAAGAAAAAGGCCAAGAAAGTCTAGAAATCTAGGATCTGAAAGGAAGGCCTGCTTTATCCTTGAGCATTGGAAAATAGGTGAGGATCCAGGTTTGAACAAACCATACGCACTAATTAAGCCTCTAAAGAGGGAGACTGGATAAACCTAGATTTATGTAAAGGAATCTTAAGAAAATAGAACCTAAGCTTAAAAATTTACTGGCAACTAGAAGGGTAAGAATTCTACAATTGGTTGTCATTTACAAGATACAAAAACGCAAATTAATAGAACCTAAATAAACTTAATATGTTCCTATTTAGAAATAGGATTCTTAAAAGAAGCATAATTATAATCAATCTAGAGTAAGATGAGCATTTAAAGGTGCTAAGGTCCAAACCAGAAGTTTCCTTAATTAAACACATAAGATCCTCCCTAATAATGGGTAACTAGTAAAAAAGAAAATATCTTGAGTGAAATAAAGGCATGCCCAAAAGGAATCATAAAGGAATTATAGGAGGAAATCCAAAATTTCAGCACAAAAGATATGAAATTAGGTTGATATTTTGGAAAGTTCCTAGAAAAAACTATTAATTAAAGAATTCATTTCCTTTTCTAAGTAGAATGGTAAGAAGGCTATAACTGTCTATCCATTTAGTCCACTGGTCTACAATTTTTAGCCATGTCTTCAGAGTTTCTATAGCCTAAAATAGAGGAAATTCCAAATGATAGTTTTTTTTTTACTCATCTCTCCTATGTAGGGAAGGGACGAGTGAGGAGGTTCAATGAGTGAAGGGATTCCAATAGTCATAATAATATTTTTTCATAGTAAAATATGGAATTCGTCCTTCCTTACTAAAAGAAGGAATTTTTTATGATAGAATTAGAAGAAAAATTTGAAAAAGGGATTTAAGGTTTAAGAAGTTTCCTTACATCAACCTGATGGAGGATGGTAGAGGTTCCATTTGAATATAAACTACCTTCATTTTTATATCCTACAAATAAAATTAATTTAGGAAAATTGATAGAATTTTTAAACAGAGTATAATAAGAAGCCTAAGATGTGCATATGTACAATTCAATTCGACAGAGTCAATAAAGGAGGAAGAAGATGCATGATGTGCGGAAGCCATAGTCAAGGAAAGTCCACTAGTTTTGGGGGGAATTCGTGAGAAATAAAAGGAATAAACACTAGAGTTAACAGAAAAGATGGAGACTCCTTGGGGTTTAAGATAGAAAATGGTTTATAGTGAGAGGAATTTGTAGCAAAATCAGCAAATCTTAGGGTAGTAGTAAAAATTTTAAATTTAAATGGAGAAAATATTTAGCTTCTATAATGGAAGGGAAGTTAGGAGTTTTAAATAGAGGAGAGTCTTGATATAATCTTTTGCCCTAACATTCCCTCTCAATTAAGGATTCTTCATAATTAAGGGCCATATAAAGATCATCCTGATGACTTTTTCAGGCTTCTTCTTCATCTCTTTGGTCCCTAAACTTCCCAATACCACAAGTCCATAACTAGTAATTTGATTAATAGGCTTGCACTCATTTTATTAAAGGTTAAAAGAGTCTTTAATACCATATAGTTTGTTTGTTCAACTAAATCTACGCAAGGTGCAATTATTGATAGCCCAAGAAGAATTCCACCCATTTAACTCAAAAATGAAAAGGCTCAAATCCTAGAAGTCCTAGAAGTCATTTGGCCATAGAAGTATTAGACACATGAAGTGGTAAAAAAGTCTAGAACGTGGGAGTTAGGATGGTAAATACATAATAAACGTGTGATGGACAATAAGCAGACATAATAAAGAAAAATTGGAAGTTGAGAAGTTACAAAAGAAACTGCTTAAGGCAAAAAAGTTAGGAGAATAACGTGTGGTAGGTAGTTAGCTAGAACATAGTCATAATGGGAAGTGGGTTGAAAGATGAGCAAAACTGCTTGAAATTAGAAGGATTATATAAATTCACTAGTATCATAACATAAAAACACGTACAACAGATAAATAATTACATAATAAAAACAACAAAAACAACCAGACCCTATCACTATTTATAATTGTCTTCATATTTTGTACTTTTCTTTTTAAATCAAATTATCACTTTAGTTCAAAACTTATTTCAAGGCTCTTTAAAATTTTTGGTAGCTTAGAATCTTATTCTCTAAGTTCTCTAAAGCCCACCTATACTATTGATAAGAATTTAAGCACAAAATTGGTAGAATTCCTGCCTGGAACGATTGAATTCCAAGTTATTCATATAAGTGACCAATAGATGCTACAATAAAAACTAGTAAAACTCTTAAATGCAACCAATCTTAACCATCTGTGTTCTTTAAAATCATCTTTTAGGCACTCACTTATGGTTGACTTACATCAAGTAGCTTTAGTTAATTTTGACCAATATGCACCTATTATAGGTATTATAATACTCCTTGCATTACTTTTATAGCTCCTATGGATACCACTTTAGTGACATTATTTATTTACTTTCCAAAGAAAACAAATTATTGGTTATTTTTGTATGGATAGGTTTGATTTAATTTATTATATGAGATATGTTTTTATGATATATCTTTATTGGTGTTAATGTTGATTTATTCATGTTATCATCTAACTTTGATCTTGATTGACATATGAATGACTCAAGAGAGTCAACTTATGATCGTACTGTGACTTAGGAAGAGGGTGTTGAGTAAGAAGCTCAAGGGAAACCTATATGATCTTCTTGGTAATAGAATAAAACCTTTTATAAGATTTCACAAAGCTTAATGCATTCAAAGGGTTTTAGAATTAGTAAAGATTTGGGTTAACCAACTAGAGAATAAGTAGTTATAGATTGTGAGAGTGTAGTTTCAATGTCTAAGAAGTCCAACTAGTCCAAAAAATAAACATAATATAGGCTAATTAAATCATGAAGTTAAAAATACTATTAGGAAAAGTACTCAGTTAAACATAGTTATTTGATTGCATTTTCTTGTGATCTATTATCTTATCATCTATTTCATTGGCTATTATACACATTAGGTTTAGTTTTATTTTACGATTCTTTAATTAAAATATCCATAAAATCATCTTTTTGTTAATTAAATTTAGACTAGCTACTTATTTTAGGCTTTTTTATCCACAAAACTTCTTAATGGTACTGATACCTTACATATCATTATGTTGCTTACTAACAATAAGTATGTTTTCCAAATTAAAGAGTGATAGATTCGTAATAAGGAAAACTTTGGTAACATTAAAAGCTTATATCAACTACATACTCACTAGTCTACCAATGCATCAAATAGTTTGGATGACATTTCAAACATGCTTTTTGTGCTCTTTAATTATATTAATATAGTTTCATAATTACATATGGTTTATATTATTCACTCATATTATCTTCACTTTAAATATAAAATACAATTGTTTAGCTATATTTAGAATTTTAAATATTATTAAGTGATAAGTTAGTGTAAATACCCAGGAGTTTAGGTTGCTAATAAACATTAAAATTAAGCAAATAATAATCGTCCATGGTTATTTCAATTGGATTGTTAAATATTCCCATAATTGTATTAATAACACATGTATGATTTGCTTGATGATAAAAAAAGATTAAGTTTGGTAGAATTCGATGCGTGTGTAATGTATATATGTTTTTAAAGGATACTATAAATCCCATATGATTTGTTACTACAAATGATTCGTATATAAATAATATTTTTGAAAAATGAAAATATATTAATGAATAATGCTACAAAGAGAGAAACAAATGTATTTCGGCTTAAAATTATGTAAGCTAATAGGCATTACTCATACTACAACCAATCAACTGGTGTTAGCAAAGTAACCCTTATGAAAGAACTATGCACTAGATTACATAATTCATTTCATAGTATGGAATAGTTGTGAAGCTCCTATAGGCAATGTTACTTCTATAAAAGTAGTTTAGGAACCGAGTTTCTAAAAGAATGAGGAATTGTAGACTAGTTCCACTATTGTTCATTGTTTATGAAAGCTTGAAACCATCAAAGGTAGTGAGGGTTCACATAAGCTTCTTCTTAAGATTTTCATTTAAGGGAGGGTAGATAAATGGTGATAAATACATTCCATTTTTATGCCATATCTTCACTTAGGTTGCTTATGCACAAATAAATTTTATTTAATGTATTAGGTAATTTTATAGAAATGTTGCTTCAGTAAGTGATTTTAACCAATGATTAAAAAGTCTTAAACACTAAAACAAAAGGAAAAAAGTATATTTGACTGAACATGGCCTTAAAAATAGGTATATTGCACATCATATTCCTACTTAGACATAAGAAGTTGATGAGAAATTTGAACATAGAATTTTCAAAGTCTGTGTTGCTTTTTAGATGAAAGAAATTAAATTCTTGTGTTGAACAAGATCTTGAACAAAGGCATATTGTGACCCATATTCATTGCAATAATTCCTTATTTAACAGCATGTTAAACCATAAGTTTTAAGATGTTTTTTTAAAGAGAGAAAATCTAAGCAAGACTTCCAATCCATTTTCAAAGAGAAAAGAGAACTAGGATAATCCTAATTGAACATAAAGTACGAATGAATGATTAAGAATTCTATCATAATTTTTTAATGATTTTTTCAATTTTTCAATTTCTATTTATTAATTCAGGGAAGATAGTGGCTATTTTTTAATATCTAGAACATGAATCCCAAAATTTATTTTTTATGTATTGATTTTATTTCATTAAGGAAGAGTATTTATACTTCAAAAATATCTTTATTGTGCTTAATATTGATGGTGAACCAAAGGAGGTTCCAATCATTATTTTGATGATAAAAATAACATAATTACTACTAATGGTTTTATTGTTTTGATGAGATGCTATCTAAGATCAAAATGTGGCTATAATTTAACAAGATAGCTTATGAAGGTGATGAATAAAAGTTGAAGCCTTCAACTATCTAAGTGAAGAACACATCAAGAACAAAAGAAGACCAATACAGATCAAGTTCAATTTATAGTTTGCGATGTTAATTATAATCTCATTTAGTCACTTTAGTAAACATTCCATCTTACTTCATTTTATGAGTCTTCATCATCAAGAGGTGTTAAAGCTTTTCTTAAGAGAAAAGCCTCTTGATCTTTCAAATACTCTTTGGCGAACATTTTGAAAAATGCTTAAGTTATAATTGCTTTAAATAATTTAATTTTGAATATTTAAGTTTGTTAAAATCATGATATTAGAGGATTGGTAAACCTATATGGGTCAGGGATTGACAATATAGCTTGAAGTTTTCAAATTTGATGTACTACGAGTTTGTAGCAACATCGGTTACATATTGGTCAACTAATACGTATTGGTTGACTAGTATAATTTAATGGTTGATTGGTATGATAGAACTAACCATTGTAACGAATAATTTTTGACTTCAAAGGCTGATAAGGGTCCCAAATATAAATATACATCTTTATTTATATTTAATATCGAAATGCTTTATATTTATATTTGGGACCCTTATCAGCACCAAATATAAAGCATTTAGATATCATATACACATATTTCTATGTGTTTATTAACCATTTGAGTATCATCACCTCATATTTTTGTGAGTGAGCCTCTTTAAAATTGTCAAAATAATAAAGGGAGATATTCTTTAATTGTAGCCTTTATAGGGTTTTATATATTGTACTCAAGGGTATTTTAAGTGACAAAGGTCCCTCTTCACTGTGAAGGAAGATTGTAAAGGGTTCCTCTATCTTAAAAAAGATTATACAAAGGTTATTTTTCAGCTTCAAAGTTGAACCATAGTAGAACTCAGAGTAGACATAGGTAAGATCATTCCCCATACTACTATAAATTAGTTTACATTTCTCTCCTCTTACCCTTTTTACATTATTAATTAAGTGTGTTGTTGAAATTTATTATTTTATAACATATTTCATCTTTTTATAAATTATATTCGTTAACACACTAAGTAATATTTTATTAAATTTTATCAACACCTAAGTCACCTCCCCCTATGGAATGCCATTAACTAAAAATTGATTTAATAATAGATAGAAATTATATCAAATTTAAATTTACATGCATTAGTTTGAGAAAACATGTTTGTAAATTAACTAAGGATTAATATTCGAAGTTGTATGGGGTCCTAGAAAAATGCTTGCATAAATATTTTAATATTAAAGTCAAATCTTTTATTAATTCCACGTAACTTAAAATGTTTTGGACGCTTTCATCAAATAAAGACATTGATTAATTAATTTAAGAATGAGTGTTTATAGCTCAGGAGAGTCTAATTCATCAAATTAAGAAATTTTGACTATCCAGAATATAAATTTTCACAAATAACTAGATCATAAATATAAAAATAATAATAAGAGAAGTTCTTATATAAATATTTATTGTTATTTTTAAAAAAATTACATGCATTATATTCACAAGAACTAGGCAAAGCCTTGCAATGTGTAAACAAGGTTCACCCAGAGACCAAGTCCATAGGAGTGGTTCTAGTAGGATAATTCAAGGAACTAATTAAGTAGTTACAATTTATTGATATTTCCTTATTGATAATTGCTTAATCTTGTTCAAGTGGAAATTAGAATTTGTCCAAATTTAATATTAATTAGATGATAATAGAAAAGTTAGACAGGATACTTAATAGATTATTGTGAGAATGAGACTCTATATGATTTTACTGTAACTTATAGGTACATTTGTTGGAGATTCATAAATGAAGTTATCCAATATCAAAAAGAGAAATAAAGGTAAAGTGACCTATTGCCTTAATGATACCTTAGCTATATATGAGCTCACTTAGACGTAGTTTAATTTCTTCCCAAGGTCCCTCATAATCTTTCATTGGTATCAAAACCAAGTTGGTGAAGTTTAATAAACAAAGATTTCGGGTAAGATAAATAATGATTCATATAATAACTCAAATGACACCATATTAGCTTTGTGTTAGGGGGAAGCTAGCCCGATGTGGATGGATCTATTTGAAAATTTGTTAGTGGAGTTACTCCACATAAAAAATAGATATAAAAATAAAGTGAGTTATATACAAAGATATGATTTATAACTTCATGCCTTAAAGTTTTAACTTGAGATATGATATTCTAATTGTATATAGACTCTCTTGAACTTGATCTAGGTTCTCCTTAAGCCCCCTCAGAACTCATTACTCTCTTAAAGTTTTGAATTGAAACTTAGTATCTTAGTTATATATGAGTTCACTTAAGTTTGATCTAATTTCTACCTAAACCCCCTTATAACCCTTCAGCACTTTAGAAATCGTGAATGTCACAATTGTTAGTCAAAAACTATATTCCAGGAAAAAAGGATTTCAGCATTCACAAAGATGACAAGTCTTAAAGACTGTTGTTTGCACTTGCAGCCAAAGAAGAAAGTCAAGGATCTTGGTCCACTCAATTGTTCCATCAAAGGATGTCAACAAAATTGTGCTTTGGAGTTGTCTAATACTGGATTTCTAGATTGCAAAACCAGTATACTCTTCTATAACTCTGAAAACGTCCTAAGCACAAAACTGATGACACAACGCTCAATGATCCTTTCATACCTCGACAACTGATTGGGAGATCCATAAAATTAGCTCACCCTGTGCAGGAACCAGGATGCAAGCTGTCTCAGTTTGTTTAGATACCTAACAATTGTAATTTTCATTGTGATTACCTGCTTAGAAGATGTCTCTCCAACTTCCGCTCGCCAGAGAGAGCTCCTTGGTAATTTAATAAATCTTTTAGTTCACAAAAAAAATCTATCAGCTCCGTTCCTTAGACATCCATAAATTATTCATTCAAGTTCTGCGCCACACCTAAAGCAATCCAGGCCTATTCTTCCCCTCTGCTGGCACATTAAGCGTAGTTGGCTTTAATGATTCGGACTGGAAGGTATGTCCTACTTCTAGGGCTCTCTGTTCAACGTTGTTAGGGGCTGGAGCATCAGGTATTCTAATATCATCACTGTAAGTGTTAGGCAATGCATAAATCCTCTTTTGAGCTGATTAGCGGATTCCACTATGAAAAAAGAAATGCATTGATGGATACGGCTATCCCGAACATGAAGCTCGGAATTTCCAAGCTGAAGCCCAGGCACAGACAAACCAAACACGTGTCTGCCAATTTGGCACAAGTAACACCATCAACAAATTGACAACACAATCTTGTAACGATCATTCAACACCCTACCGCAGAAAAGTTAAAGTTAAACGATCCAAAATAAAGAAATTCAGACATGGAGAATTCCCAGAAGAAAACAGAACGAGACACTGAAGAATTTACAGCTAATCTAGTTCTTCCATTGATTATAATTCCAGTCCATCTTTCCTTAGACTTTTGCGTAGCACATATATTTAGCACCATTGAATTTCAGAAGACCCCAAAGGTGTTCTCACCACTGTAGGTCATGTACAGGAATCCATCCTCATCCTTGTTTTCCTCATAAATTGCAGACATCATGGCCGCTGTAGTTACGAAAATAAAATTACCATGTAAAAAACTTCTTCAAATATGGACAACGAATTAGTTGAAATATTGTAACTTTATCTCACCGGTTGGTGGAAGAATATTCTTCACAAAGATGAAAATGGCCTTTTCAGGACTGAGCTTGATCCTCTTTCGAACCACATATACAAATTGCCCAACAGTGAGATCAGCAGGCACCAGATATCTACATCCATCCCAGATCAAATAATTATTTTACATAAAATGGAAAATATGAAATGAAATTGTGACTGAATTAAACTGTTTTGGATTACCACAGCAAATGCACTCAACACACTCCAACAAATGAACAGTATCCTAAATTGACAAGAGTTTGTGTTTAAATAATCAATGCATTTTGAAGGAAGCCTGCTCTTATAATTCTCATTGTTTAAAACGGCAATGCTCAAATCACCCTAAGATCTCTCCAAAAAGGCTTTTTAGGTGAAGCACAACATTTCTGCTGAAAGTAGAATCTAAAATTGCAGTTAAGCAGATCCAACCAAAGTTCTTTTTTTTTCCCTCATCAATCCCCACCACCCTATCAAACCTCCTGTAAATACCAGTTCTCAAAGAAAAGTAGGGGGAAAGCAAATTAAAGGAACCTATTTTATTTTCTCTTCCTAATTTAAACACGCAATACAATAACTAGAAGTTAATGGATAGAGCTCCTAGTAGTCACTTTGAGTCTGATAGATGAGATTAATTTACTGATCTCTTTCTAAATATAAAGCTTGTACCTCTTATACATGCTTGAGAATCCACTCAGAGGAAAACAAATAAGGTAAAAGAATTTGTGTTTTAAGAACGAGGTTAGAACAATCACATACTTGGCGAACAGAAAAGAAATGCTAGTAACCGTAGATTCCATTAGAAAATACAAAATTAACACTTTTTTATGGTCTCTGAGAAAATGAGAGAACAAGTCTTTTCTATATTTTTTTCATATTTAGAATGCTACAATGGTGAGTATTTATACAGGCATATGTAAGAGGGTAATCCCTATAATCATGCT
>JAOQMM010000009.1:2582939-2594152 GCA_027563515.1 Erythroxylum platyclados | reverse complement strand
CGGGGAGTACCGGGCTAGGCCCAACCCGTAGCCAAAGCGGACAATACTTGTAGCGGGCGGTTGCTGGGCTGTTACATGTTGAGCTAAGTTTTTCAGAATAATGCAAGCGCACAGGTCGTGAATTGTAGTACGTGAGGTATCGATCCCACGAGGAGTTGTGAACTAATCTAATCCTAAGTTATCTACGGCTTAAGGAATTAATAAAATAGAATAAAAATAAAAAGAAAACAAAACAAAAAAGTAAACACAAGAATATGATTGACCAAAAATTTATTCGTAAATTAACACGAAAAGAAATCAACTTGAACAACACCAAATTTACAATCGGAAAACACATAAGAGAATTTACCAAATTATAAGAGATGGGATTTTTCCTATCATCAATGCTAACCTAACCATTTATGTGTTACTGTGCTGTCGATTCTAGACTATAGAAGCAAGGATTACTCTCTCTTAAGTTATAATCACAAAACCTAATTAAGTTTAGTATCGAGCATGTAATCTCTCAATTATAAACAGCCCTAACCCTAGTTAGTTCTTAAGCTTTCTAATAAACAATCGGGTCTCACACATGATGTCTCTCCATACAATTACCGATTTGATTAGTTGTGTGATCCATTAGATTACTTAACTCTCATTAAACAACCTAATCATTTCTTATTTGATTCACTCTCTTGATTTATTACCAAAACGTGAAGCTACAGCAATCCATCACAACACTCAATTGTAATAACAAAAAAAATGATTAGATTAAAATCAAATCTAGTCAAAATCCCTAAAGAAAATTATAACATCATCATTGAATCCAAACCTATAAACATATTCATATCCATCTTACATATTCAATAAAGAAATAACAAGATGGGCGAAATTGTCACTTGGAAAGGAATCGGAATGACTTGGGAAGGAAGCTGCATCGGAAGCCCTCTCCTCGTCTTCCTCTTCTCTCTCTTCTTCTTCTCTCCCCTTGAAGCTTTTCCCAAAGTGGCAAAATGGAGAGCTCTCTTTAGGGTTCTTTTCTTTTCTTTATATACTCTTTTCTATTCTGGGCAACCCTAGGGTTTTTCTGGGTCCGAAAATTCCCTCAAAAACTTGAATTCTGAAGGTTGTTCGCATCTGATGCTGCACAGGCCACGATCGTGGCACTTGATTTCACCTTCTGTTACAATCATGGCAGACTAGTCATGATCGTGACAGCTCCATCTTGCTTTTGTCACGATTGACAAAATCGTGGCCATGGCTTTTGCCTCGGGCTTCCTCCGTTTCTCCATCGTTTTTCAATATTTGTACTGAAACACTAGCAAACACATCAAGTCACCTTGTATACATAAAATTAAAAATCAACCGCGTGCTCTAACCCACAAAACACAAAAAACACAAATATTTAACTAAATAACAAAATCCTAACCTAAACATGCACTAAACATTCAATTTATTAACTAAACACATACTAAATTACCTACTAAAACATTATGCAATCTACCACTATCAAAGCCTAAGATGACTAAGGCATACTTCTAGGCTTCAGCGAATCTTACTATCAAATTTCAATGGAAGAAGCTTGTTTGGAGTAAGCACATCCTAACTAAACTATTTTTAGTCGTGTGACTCACTATCCAGAATATATTATCTACTCTTGATAGAATCAGAGCCTCTCTTAGTCTTAATCAAAACTACAAACTTTGTAATAATAAACTTAAAAAATAAGAGAATGCTTATTCTTTAAATATGACTTCACTAGAGGACTATCACTTAAAATCTACAAGCTCTGCAATCACTATTGCTTGGATCATTACTATAAACAATTTGTATTTTTATTCATCAAAAGATAGCTCCTTAATAAAAGATTATAAAATATTAGAGATAGTAATTGCTACTGGAGTATATGTTATTCAAAAAAAGATAAATGAAAGAATTTTTAATAATAAAGGCATATACACGATGAGCTTTTATCATGAAACAATTGATTTGATACGAGAGATGCTCTAGGCTAGCATAAATTTTAGTAAAGTGTCAACAAGAATGTTAAAGAGATGGATAATAGGATTTGAATAGTAAAGATCTGGTGAAATGAAAATGGAACTTATAGTGAAAGAATGTTGGATTGAAACCATCAATCTAGTAATGACAAATTACAAGTTCTAATAAAGGATAATTTCTCCAAGGGAATGGTTAGCTATCAAATCTTTGTTATAAATTTCTAAATTTTAGTAGTAGAAGAAGAAAAAGAAATAAACACACCTTATAATCAAATTATGTTTGTAAGTCCTAATATGTCCTATATTTTGTAAAACTAACACTAATGTCTCGTGTTTCTATTGTCTAGGATAATGTCTTTCATTGACATGCTACAATGAGTAATCTTGTTATAGTTGCTCATGATTAATTAAGTTGTTTCTTCATATGTATTCCTAATATTCTTATGGCTTTTGTACTTTCTTAGGCCTTGTTACTCCTTTTTGAGGTTATTTAATTCATTTCTTTTAAATTAAAAAAAATTGTCTTTTTGTTCATGAGACAATTTAACTTCAATTATCATTAGTAACTTCAAATTATCCTCTAAGAATTCATTCTAAAGATGCATGGGTAACTAATTTAATTATACATTCAGTGTTTATTCTATAGATGACTTAACTTTTTGATGGGTTAATTTTATATTATTTCATGATACTTTCTCATTGGAAGGTCTTTATTTGCCTTTTAATAGGCTAAGTTGACATTTCTTCATTTTCTATGTCAACTTTCTCTCCTTTCATTATTCAATACTCCAAAATATCCTTTTACATAATTTGATAGATATAATTAGAAATTTCAGTGTCTAATAAATTAAGAAAATAAAAAAATCATCATTTGACATAGAACATTTTAATGTATTTATAATTTTGAAGATTTCTTTTTCCTTTCCAACCTTAAGGATCAATTCTCTTTCGTGGATATTTTGATACTATTTTTATATAAAGGAATTAGAGGCACCTCAATATCCTCTTCTATGTCTAGAAAAACAAAATAAAAAAATCAATAGATAAACTACAAATAATGTAACTAATAGTAAAAATCCCTAAATCTTTCAACTTTATTAGTACCTCATTCTAAAGGATAGTCAAACATTCTTCATTCAATGTGACATTTGTTGTTATCTCTAACTTATGTTTGTTATTTACAATCTCTTTAAGAAACTTTTAATATTGTGGCATATTTAAAATTGCTTTAATAAAAGGAATGCTAATATTAAGTTCTTTAAAAAGGTATAAAGACTTATCGAATTACCCATCCCTCTTCTCTTGTCTTATCCTTAATAGCTAAGGAATTCTTGGTCAACAATCCCTCACTGGTTCCTTAACTTTTCTCTCCTCTTCATTTTTAATTTCTTTTATAACATCCTTTTTATCAACTTCTTTTTTCATATCATTTTTCAACTATTTCCCATTCCTTAGAGTTATTGCTTAGCATGCTTCCTTTAGGTTAGAGCATTATCATTATGTAATATCCCTTATGGTCTTTTAGGTAAAAAAATTTTAATTGATCAATTTAAGTTTCAACATTGCATACAAAAACCTCTTAGTTGCTTCTCCTTCTACACTCTTTACTAGAATCCAAGTAGATGGTGCACCTTTGAACTATTTGGTTCCTTCATAAGAAGCTTAGGTGATTTCACTACCCTAAATTATATGTCTTGCTATAGGGATTATTTTATCTCTTGAAGCTCCCCATATAGTCAACTTGTTCTACTAGTTCATCCATTGGGTTTCTAGCTTGACATTTAATGCTTTGATGTCCTCCTTTAGTAAATTTATAACCCATCACTTGGTCTTTTCTTAATTGTGAACTCAAGTATCAAGTTTTTGCCGCCATCGAAGTTAACGCACCTATGGCATCCAAAATTTATATGAATAGTAAATTATTAAACCTTGCTTTGCCTGACGGTCATTGATGTCAATTCATAATAATCTCATCTATTAGTTCAAGATTTCCTTATGAAGTTATGTTATTAAGAATTCCACCAAGTGTTGCATCTTTCATCCGCCTTATTGAACTTATTAGGACATTATAATAGGTCTAAAATTGCATCCATTTGCATAGGTCATAATGTTGGCACTTCGGCATTAGATCTTTGTATCTCCCTAATATCTCATAAAGAGTTCCATTTTAAAATTCTTAATAGGTAGAGATGTCATTTCTTAGCTTTGCTATTCTTATTGTACAAAATATTTGGCTAAAAATTCCTATACAAGACTTCCACATATTATGAACAATGCTCTAGGTAATGTCTTCAATCACTTCAATGAAAATCTAAATGACGTTAGCCTTATAATGTGTTCAGTGGCCTCATTAGGATCTTGATCTCCTAGCCTATAAAACTGAACATATTGTTTCAACCTTTAAATCACATTTGGCCTTATATCAAAGTAGTTCACATTGATTTCTAGTAAAGTAACATTGAATTGCATCCTCATAAGAGATGATTTCATATACTCCATCATCATTTTCTATTATTCTTCAGTTATAATATGTTTCATATCTTGTAAGTCTTAGATTTCTTACTTAGTTTGTTCTCCTATTATGGTATAGAATATTCTTTTAAGCTTTGGGTCTTCTTTAAGGAAAATAAAGTGTTAGCTTCTTTTCATACACCAAAATCACACGTGAAATTAAAGTAAACCAAGAACAAAGGATTAAAAAAATTAAAATTAAACAATTTAAACAAAAATAAACAAATAAAAGGACTAGATTATTAGCTATTAAGTCTCTAAACACCAATTACTTTCCTAACAATAGAGCCAAAAACTTATTGTGATATATTTTTAACTAAATTTACTTTTATGTTAGAACTAAACTACTTAGTTACACCTATTATTAATGAGAAAGAATTAATATGGAAATATTTAATGGAATTGGATAACAAAATAAAAAATAAAATAAAGTCTAGATAAAGTGATAACCAAGAGAATAAAAAAGTAGTTAATCATATAAAAATCAAGGATAATTAACACCTAGATAAATACTTCCCTAGTCTCAACTTTGATATCATGATCAATAAAATTAAAATGGATTTATCATCTAGATCGATAAAAATTCCTAAAATATGAAATTGAAAGCATCTCTACAAAGATAACACCCCTTGAAATGAATCAAATTATGTGAATTTCTATGAATGATTTTAAACTAAAACTAAGAGATAAAATAGTTCTATCTCTAGTACCCCATTTAACTCCTAATATCTACACAATGGTCCACTCACAAGTTCTCTTAAATCATCCACAAGCTAGTTATAATCACATTTAAACATTGATACGAGTAAATTCATATTAAAAACAATTAAATTTAATTTATTTATACAAATTTCATGTCATTAATATAATTGAATCAATCCATCCAAAGATAATAACTAAAGGTTTCCCAACCTAAACATATAAAACACTTCTGCAAGTCATGGTTTAACTAACATAATGTTAGCCAAAGTAAAAGACATCATGATAGAAAGGAAATCTAGAACAACTTGATTCATTTTGATGATCTAAAATTTATTTCTTTGACGAAAATAACTTCAAAATTTGTCCTCTATAAAGTTGATGTACCTCCTAGTGTCTATCCCTGACTTTTTGGACAAAAAAATAATTTGATACGATAAGTCTTCTGACGTCTTCCAAAATTAGATTTTTTCTACTTTAAATTCTTTTGGTTTGCTTGCGATATGGTCTGAGACAAGCCTATGTCTTAGGTCATAGATCATTCCTATTCTTTCGGGAGGGGCATAACCTTGGGCATGCTTGTTCCCTAAACTTTGGATCCTTCAATTTCTTTTTTGGGATTAGACAGAGGCTAAGACATACTGGTGTCTCAAGCCAAGTTACTCTTTAAATATCCTCCTTTCCATATAGTTTCTCTCAAGGTTTGTTTTAATCAGCATCTGCTCTATGGTAGGCACTATCTAACACGTAAGTATATGCCAGAGCAATTCTTTAAAGATCTCATCCCATGTTCGAAATGTAGCAAAAAATAAGCAAAACAAGGTAACTGTGCATGAAAACGAAGCAGAATTCTAAGGAAATTATGTGCATTTTTCAAGCATATCAAGCAAAGTATGACACATGAGATGTTTCTTAGATTGTTTTTAACATAAAATTTCAACAATTATCTTATTTTAATACTTTTATTTGGTTCATAACTTCAGCGTTTTCTCCAGTTATCTTTTCCACTAGTCTCCTAAAAAATATGTTCACTTTTCCTTAATTCCTAACTAAAAATTTGAAAGTAAAAAATAAGAATGTCAATGAACAGGGCCAGGCCCGGGTTGCTCCTGGCCCGGCCCAATTACGGGCTTACCAGCTCGTAACTAGGCTAGCCCGGCCTAGCTTATATATTTTAAAAAGAAAATAAAAAACGACATCGTTTTTGACATTACGGTCGGGTCATGGGCCGAACAATTTTGGCCCGTAGCCTGTTCAACCCGAGCCAAAATCGAGCCAAGCCGAGTCAGCCCAAAATTGACATTCTTAGTAAAAAATAAGAAAATGTAAGGAATTAAATAATTTAGAAAAGAAAGAAATTAAAAAATAAGAATCCAAACTAATTTCCCAATGTACCAATGAACTTTATTCTATTGGGTTAACCCTCATTAGGGTCTTCGTTAGAGGTCTTTTTGTTAGACTTCCATCTTGAAATTGATCAGGGGGTCATCTAGGATAAAGGTCTTCTTCCACCTTCAAGGTTGCGTCCCAGGTATCTCTTCAACCTTTGGACATTAACTTTATACCTCTACATGGATGTGAAATCTCAATTCTTATAAGAAACACTTCAATGATGATTAATAGACCAAACCATCATTATTTAAGATTTCCTAGAAATAATCTGAGTTAAGAATTATATGATAGAACTTGATCTCCATTTTTTAATTGTTTAACTTAAAGGTGTTATTCATGCCATCATTTAGTCCCCTCCTTGTGTCCTCGAGTTCCCTGTTAGATGGAGCATCCTTTTTTATCTGTATTTTAAAATAAAAAATTAAGAATTTTGTGACCTAATATGCTTGATGTATTCTCGTGAATGAGGAACCTACACAATTGATTAAAAGCACCAAAGGGGTGAGACAAGATGAACCTCTCTCCCTTTACCTCTTTACTGTGGGAATGGAAGTTATAAATAGATTGATCATGTCATTGATCAAGAAAGCAACTTCAATTTTCACTCCAAATGCAAAATGTTAGGTATTGTAAATATATCTTTTGCTGATGATTTTATGCTCCTTTCTAAGGCTAAACCTGGTTCAGTTAAGGCTTCAATGACAACCTTGGAGACCTTCAAGAACACCTCAGGACTTTCCATTAACAAGGAAAAGAGTCTACTTATCCTCTCTAAAAGGGCACAACAATTAGCAACTTGGCTTTCCACTACAATGGATTGAAAGTTACCAAGCCTCCAATCACATAGTTGGGCATTAGGCATAAAAAAAAAAAAGTGATATATTATTCTTGCATAAAATTACGCACAAAGAAGTATTGGACTAATTTCCAGCAATCAAATGGTGTCCAACCATGAATCAAAATCATCCGCTGCTCTAGACTCATTAACAGACTCAGAGGAAAACTGTTTTTCGTGAAGGTCAGCCTTCCCTTTGGAGGGTTGATGCATAACATATTGGTCTGATAACTTTGACGTTTCTTCAAGTAACTCATCGAGTTCATCATCCAGATTGGTAGGAATGGATGCACGAGTGGATGAATTATGGACATTTCTTGTAAATTGTGGCAGGAAACTTGGAGATTCTTCTTTTGAAAATGTTGAACTAGCAGGTGTTACACCTGCAGAATCTGGTGACCTAGTTTCGTTAAATGAGTCAAGAAGCATATCTAATTCTGCCTCCGCAGCCGCTGCCTCACTTGAGGCGAGCTTCTTGGATTCAGATGTAGAACCTGTGTCTAAACGACCTGAATGTTCTGTATCATGAATAGATCTATGGTCTCGGTGTGAATTGGTACCATTTTTGACATGATTTTGCACAGGCGATTCTTGATCATGTGAAGTTGAAACTCCATAGCATTCAGCAACAGCAGATACCGAGGGCTTCACCTTTGCACAGTTTTTATTCTTAGGCACATTATAAAAAGTCAATTCCTCGGAATGCATTGAGGTTCTTTCGATTGCATTTGTCTTGAATTGGTCAGTCTCCAAACCACTGGTAGCCCTAGATCCGTTACTATTCTGCCAGAGACGCCATACAAATACGTCAGGTGTTCAGATGTAGTAACAAGGGCCTCCTAATTCTATTAATAAATAGCAAGATTATAAAGATCAAGCCAACCAATTGCCGAAAATCCCATGTAAAATGTTGGGGAGGAGCTGAAGCAGGAATTCTAAGTATGACAATGAAGACCACATTTACAAAAAGAGGACAATGTTGCTAGATTCTCCACCATCAGTGTTCTGTATAATTATCATATCTTTAAAGCAAGGAAAAAAAATTTCTACAGATGTAATTGACAGCAATACCATGCACCTTATCCGGAAGGTAATCTAATAAATTCCTGTATGCTATGCATATAAGTATAAAAAATTTGATCAAATGGATCAAATACTGATATTAAGCCTCTATAAAAATTCAAGTTTCATCCAGAAACGTACAAGCTACTGTAGAATCTGAACAATTTACAAATACTGGTTTTGCACCATAGCACAATGTACATAATGAAATATAATACAAGGCTTACCAGCTCTGACAACAAATCTGCTTCAATGAAGAGCCTCTTAGATACATCTACTTTGGCCAGTTGTTCCGCAAGAGCATGTAGATTGAGGGAAAGGAATGATGCCTGATTGCAGAAAGGGACATAACCAAAAAAAAAAATGGAAAATAAGATGGCTGACACAACCAATCAGCAGGAATATTAAAGTAGATCTCCAGAACAGGGAAGGTGACCTTGTGATAGCACAGATGAAAGATGAATGCATAGTTCATGCAACTTATGTCAGTTAACATTTACCTTGACTATAGAATGGTTTTCACATTTCTCTTGCACCTCCTGTCACTTCCTAAGTTACAAGATTGAATAATAATTTCTTGCAAAATTCTCCATCCCAGAGTCAAATTACAAATAGTTTACTGTTAGAATATCTTAATATTATGTGTATCCAACTATTCAGGAATATAATAATCTCCATATCTATAGGAAGCTCCTGTAGTATATATGAGAAGAAAAGTCTAAAAAACATAACTATATTATTGTGATGTTGGCCTCATGGTCGAAGCATCTAAAATGTTTTACCCGTTCTTCTAATCTTCCCTCCTTTATTCTACTTTGACATGGTATCAAATCCAGATTTCCACCGAAACTCTCCTTAATCTTCTCTCTACACTCTTTTCTTCTGTCAAGCTTTTGTCCTTCTCTAGCAACCCATCATAGTTCTACAGTGTTTTCTTCTACCCACCCTGCCACCAAACATCTCTTACTTCTCCTGCAAACACCTATTATGCTGCATGCCTCTGTCTTCCCCAACAGAACTATCCTTCCTTTCCAAGCAGCCTAACTTTATCCTGTTTATTCCTTTCTTATCTGGTGAAACCCAACGTTGTCCTTGCTACCTAGTTCTACATTGACATCATCCACTTTTCTCCTCTTTCTCAGGCAGCATTCTCTTTCTTTCCTTGATGTCCCTCTGTTTTCCAATGCCTCTTTCCTTCCATTCTCTCCAGAACCTTTGCGGTTTTCATCCCAAGCTTTGATTGCACACAAATTTCTCTCTCATTAACATAATAGTTTGTTCTCTTTACCAAAAACAACTGGACCTTCTATCACGAGAGAACATCTCAATAGAACCTTGCTAGCATTGCCTAGAATATTCAGTAACAGTTCACTTCCTATCTTGTACTGTGCTGGGAACATCAAACCTTCCATCTTTTCTCGAAAAAAAACATTACACCCCCCATTGCCAGATTTATCACATACCTCAATTTCTTATAGACGTCGTCTCTTACCATGTATTGTTCAGGTGCACCATTCACGTATACCGTTCATATGCACCATTCACATGTGCAGTGATTTGGATATTTTTTTTGTCTTTTTCTATTGCTTGTTAGTTTTTCTTATTGGTTGTCAAAGCATGATATTGATTATCCTGAGGAAAAGACATTTTCTAGTAGAGATTGTTAAAATCAGAATCCTGATTTAATAAAAATTTGTGGTTCTTATATAAATATGTTTCCAGGTATCAGTTTTAAGAAGTGAATGCCGTTTTCAGAAGTCAGTAATTTCTTAAAAAAACGAAACGCTTCTCCCAAAAAGCCATTCTTAGATCCTTAGAAGTGATTCTGGACCTATTATTTTGATTTAATTCCATCATACTAAATTCAAGTACCCTGAACTACAGCTGATAGTTTCATTAAGCACCTATCTCGTTAGCTGAACTAAACTTTCATCAGTAATTGTGTTATTATCAATTTCACACTAGGTGTCAATCACAATATTTCAACAAAGCATCATAGATTAGAATGTCAGTTTAGGCAGGGACTTAGGAGGACCTGAATAGCAACAAATTTAGCAGGATTGAAATCGGGAATTGGAACCAAGCGCGGAAACTCAGAGGTTGTTTTTTCCTAAATTTAATTTTCATTCTCAATTTATGGCCAGTACTGTTAGGCTTACTTTTCCATACTATAGATATTGGGATAGTTGATGTGAGTCTCAGTTTTTAGCAGAACATGTTCAGATTTCAGGTTCGTTGTCCCCCTTGTTAAGTTCTTATTTCTTCTTATCCAAAGCGCGTCCCCATTCTTTCTCCTTTTTTATTCTTCTTTTGTCTATGTTCGTCTCTATTTCTTCTACTATATTACATCAGGTGGTCATCAGCAATTGCATTATGGAGATTAGGCAAACTGAACATGTTTTTCATGTGTTAGTGCATCATATCTCAGTATAGCTCCCCATACCAGAACAAAATGCTACAATTGTCCATAAATGAGCACATATAAACCTGGAAGAATAAGTTCTACTTAAAAGGCTGAAGTTCCAATTTCGAAATGAGACTTAATTGTCATGATAAGACTACTAAAAGTCCATTATGCTTACATCAACAAAAGGTCATGAGGCCCATTCAATAGGAGAACAGGAACTAATGCAACCAAGTCAAGTTTCTGACATCATAGACATTCCCGTCATATAATAAAAGCATCGCCCAGCCCATAGGTAAAAAATTAAACTATTAAACTAAAGATCTGCGTT
>JAOQMM010000009.1:2559623-2571048 GCA_027563515.1 Erythroxylum platyclados | reverse complement strand
AGTGTGCAAAAACATCTTGCTTTTTGGAGTATTCATATGGCCTTGTTGAACTCAGGATTTGACCATTCTACACCAACCTACACCATGCCTCGCATTAAGAAGACCGCTACACGAACTTTGGTGCTGGTCTCTCCCAAGTAGCAAGCCGTGGGCGCAGGAATAGGGCAGCTGACTTCGGAGCACCCTTCCCGATCTACTCAGGAGCAAGGTATTCGTTTCCAAACCCTCAGTATTAAACAACTTGTAGTATCCAAATATTTCAATTTTGCTACTTTAGAAAGAATCGGTTTGTTAGAGAAGGTCGAGAATCTTGCTGAGTGAATTTAGTAGGAACTTTCATACATTTCCAATTTCCGGTTTATCAAGAGTTAACCCATGAATTTTTATCCATGTTGAGTTACGAATCTAGTAACCCTAAGTGCCTTTAGTTTAGATTACAGGGTAGGCCATATGAGCTTAATTATGAAACCTTGTGTGATATTAGCAGATTCCTCGAATCCTTAATAGTGTACCAACACGATAATTTCCGTGTCACTCCCTATTGGATCGAACTAACTGGGGTGGAGCGTTTGGATGCCAAAAATGCCCATAACAACATCATCAGGAGCCACGAGCACTTGTTACTGCACAAATTCATGTGTCAACTAGTTTTTGATAAGATAGAAACCAACAAGTGCTCGATAAAGGAACTTTTCTTCCTATGGTGCATTGATCATAGCATCTCAATTTGCACTTCCACCCACGTTTTTAATGCAATTATTGCCAATCTCCAAAAAAGAAGCAACAGTCTGGGTATGGGGTGCTTGGTTTCGGCAATTGTAGAGCACTTCCAAGTTGAATGTTCTGGCCTCACCATCATATGCCCTGAATTTCTAAATCACAATCATTTATTGCGTGCTGAGATCATAAGTTCTTATTGTATGGAGCTACGAGAGATCAGCGCCAAATCTTATGTTAAGATCAGGGGTATTCAGGCGAGTTCGAGTTTAGCACCGCAACAACAAGAAGAAGACTCGACAAGCGAGGAATCAGAAGAAGAAGAGGAAGTTACTGAAGAGCTAGGCTGGAAGAAAGTGCTGGCTACAAACTCCAAACAAAATTTAGCGCTTGCTCAAACAATGGAAGATAACACGAAGATGCTGGAAGAGATGGCACGTGCTCAACACCGATAGATACGCGAGATTCAATGCATCCATAGATACTTTGAAGCTCAGGGCATCCACTTGCCGCTAACATCCCTTTCCTCGTCATAGTCACCTCAACAACCACCTCCGTCTCCATGAGGTTTCATGTTCTCACCCTTTCTTTTATTTTCTTGTTCTTTCTTTTCTAATTGTCATTTGCTATAATTCTTATTAATTTCCCCACTTGGTATGCATGTTTGTGGTTCCTTTCTCACATTGAGGACAATGTGTTGTTCAAATGTGGGGAGGGATTGGGTGTTTTGCTTTGTATGTGAATTTTGCATTCTATATGTTAGTAGTTAGGTAGCATCATGTGATTGGTTTGAATGAGGCAATGACTAGGACTCGATAGAATGATTTAGCTTCAAACATAGTCTTTTAGGGTGGGAAAACTTATTAGCTTGAGAAATTAGCAACCGAAGTACGAAAAACTTAATATGCCCACTAATTAGGATTAAATGATAGTTCATTTGCCCTAGGAATTTGCCAGATGCATTTATAATTTCAGACCAACCAAAAAGTGGCATAACTAGTACTTTTCATGGAAATGGCTAGTCAAAGCATTAAGGAAGGTTGTAATTGATTTATGTGTTAAAAAAATGTGTGAGTTATTAATGTAAAAAACTACTCCGTTGATCTTTTTTGGAAACGGATCGAGTTATGAATAGAGCTAGTAGCCAGTTGGAAAATGTGATGTAGCTGAGTAACTAGGGGACATTCATCATAAATGTTTGCCTTCGCGTCAAAAAGGCTATATGACATTCTAGCCAAGCCAAGCCTAACTAAGTCGATGGCTAGGTTCTTGTTATCAATTAGTTAATAAAAACAATGTGCTTAATAAACACCTACCCACTGTGTAATTAGCTTGAGTTTTTATGAAAACTTACTTAGGAAGGCTACAATTTTGTTGATCAAAGAATTATCAATGACTCTATGCAAGTGACAAGGGTAAATAACCTAATATTAGGATCTTGATTACTTTGTATATTCAGTCCGAAGTATTGGGACGCAGATTTCCCAAGTTAATAGGTTAGAACAACTTAAGAGGCAGTGCTTGTGGATGGATCATTTTGTTAAGTCTGAAATCATTGCGCCATTATTGCATTGCCTATTTTGTGTTTTGTTATGTTATGTGTTTTGTTTATTTTTGTTTGCTTGAGGACAAGCAAACGTTTAAGTGGGGGGATGATGATAGGCGTAGATTGTACAGTGTTTTCGTGGGTAGTTTAGTGTGTGTTTAGGAATTGATTTCACTGTTTAGTGTGTGTTTAGGATAGAATTGCATTAGTTTGCAAATAATTTTGTTTAGTCATGTTTTAGGGTGAAAACATGTCAATCGAGCTTAATTTTCATATATGAGGTGCATTGATGTGTTTGTTGAGTGTTTCAGGGTTTAAAAGAGCTTTCGGAAGATAACTCGAGGAAAGAGCCAGCCCACAATTGTGGTTTATCTAGCACGATCGTGACAAAAGCAGAAGAAGAAATCCCATAATTGTGGGATTTGTCCCACGATCGTGATAGAAGGCGCAACATTTGGCCACGATCGTGGCAGTGTATCCCACGATCGTGGCCTGCGCCTTACTATAAAAGGAAAAGGATGAAACCCTAGCCGAAGAGCTGTCCTTTTTTGCCATTTCTTGAAAATCAAAGAGAGAGAAAGAAGAGAGAGAAAGAGAAGAAGGAGGTCTCGACGCCGAGCTTCCCAGATTAGGTGTATTTCGACGCCGCGGTTTTTCCGAGCACCATGAACCAAGTTCTGATTTTATTTCCCTTGTATTTCATTTTCTATGATGTATAAGGTAGAGATGAATATTGTTGAACTCGGATTTGTGATGACGGGTTTCTAAACTCCTTCAGGATTTTGCTCAATTTAATGTTAATTTGATTGATTTATGTGTTATGGTGTTGGTGTTGTGATTGATTGTGTTGTAGGCTTGTGGACTTACTAACTTGTGGACATGAATGCGAATAGCTTATGAATTGTGAATTGTGAATTTGTGATTGTGGAACAGTGAAATGAATGTTTGAATTTGTGTCGCTCTTAAAAATTATCATAGTGTTCACTTGGAAAATAGAATTGGTTGTGTTTCTGACTTTTTGTGATAAATGGGAACTAGAATTTTGAATTAAATTATGAATTTGAGTTTTAAAGCTATTTATTTTTTGTTTAAAATTTAGAATTGGATTATAAATTTGAGGATATGCATTATAGTTGTGAAAGTGCAGCAACCAATGTATATATTTGATGTTTGGGTATAGAAAGAAATATAAGTTATCAAGAAAATATTATTGCACTATTTATTCATTTTTTTACACAACTTTATTTTGATATGAAATTATTTAGTAAATTTTGATATATGTCTTCTTTTATTTTTACATATATATGGAAGGAAGTTCAAATACTCCTAATAATTCAACCACTTCACAAAGATTCAGTGATCAAGCTTGGCTAATGTTGGACTGGTTCTTAAAAGGAATAACCATACCATTTGTTTGTTTTGTAACAAGTAATTGAAAGGTAGATGAATCACCAGATTAAAGAGGCATTTAGCTGGGGTCAAAGGTGATGTGGAGCTTTGTCAAAAAGTTAGTCATGACATGAAATAAAAAATGAAGAATTTTCCTGAAGAGTATCAACATGAGAAAGATAGAGGCAAAGATTGAATTACGAAATTGGTAGTGGAAGTTCTTTTATTGGTGTTCAGGATGATAATAGGAATGTTGAAGGTGGTAGTATTCCTATTCCATAAGAAGGGAATGTTGCACCTTATGTTAAGAAAAGGAAAAGACAGGTGTCTAATTTTTTTACATCATGAACAACTCCTAGGCCTCAGCCTTCAATCTGTAGTGGCTTACAATCTAGACAAGTGGCTCATAATGTGAATATGGCAATGGATAAATAGTGGTATGATTCAAGTGTAGCATTTAATTTTTCTTAGTCTTATTATTATCAGCCTATGGTAGATGTTATTGCCTCTTATAGTCTAGGATACAAAACTCCTTCAATTGATGACTATAGAGGTAAACTTCTGAGTGGCTCTATTTATGAAACAAAAACTTATTTTGAAGAAAGAAGAATGACTTGGGCTACTTTTGGGTGTTCAATCATATGTGATAATTGGACAAATAAAAGACATGAACCTATTATTAATTTTTTGGTTTATTCTGTAAAGGGAACAATATTTTTAAAGTCTATTGATGCATCTAGCCTTGCTTTGAATGTCGATACTCTATTTGAAATATTTGATGAAGTTGTGAATGAAGTTGAGTTAGAAAATATTGTTCAGTTCATTACTGACAATGATTTTGCTTATAAAGCAACTAGAAGAAGATTACAGAGCAAGTATAGTTCTTTTTATTAAACTCCTTGCATTGCAAATTACATTGACTTGATGTTGGAAAATATAAGGGATACTAGGTATTTTTCTATTGTTGATAAGACTATGTAGAAAGTAAAAACGGTGACCTAGTTCATCTACAATCGTGTGTGGCCTTGAATTTAATGAGAAAAGATTTCATCAATGATAGGAATTTGTCATCCTACTATTACAAGATTTGTAGCTAATTTCTTATCGTTTTAGTGTTTTACTATGATGAAGAAAGAGTTGAGACAAATGTTTACAAGCGATAAATAGGTTGCATCTGGGCATGCTAGGTCTAATGTCTGATTGGAAGTTTCTAGAATTATACTTAAAGATAATAAATTTTGATCCCAATGTCAATTTGTCATATGAGTTTGTGAGTCGTTAGTGAGGATTCTTCGTTTTATTGATAGTAATGAGAAGGAAATAATGCAATCAAGATCAATCTAAAAAATATGTCTTCTTTGTATACACCTCATCTTACAGTCGTCAATGAGAGATAAGAAAGGCAACTTTACTCTCTTTTGTTTGCATCTGGGGCATTTTTGAATCCTAATGTCTATTTTAAACTAAGTTTTACAAAGAAAGATGAAGTTAATAGGGGAATGCTACTAACTATTACAATAATTGTTGCTTATGAGATTATACAAGATTTCCTAAGCTTACAAATGAAGATTTATAAAGATCCTTATGGTGATTTTGAGATGTGAATTGCTATTTATTAAACAGACAAACTTAATCTAGGTATATATTTTCACTTTTATTACTTGTTGTAATCATCACTTTATTTTGTTTATAATCTACTTTTGTAGTCTTACGAATTACAGTTGCTTGGTAGGATCAATTCGAAAGTGGTACTCTAGAATTGCAAAGGTTTGCAATTCGAATTCTAAGTCAATGAATGAGTGCTACAGGGTGTGAAAGGAATAGGAGTATATTTGAATTCATCGATTCTAAGAAAAGGAATATATCAGAGCACAAATGATTGAACGACTTGGTCTTTGTTCATACAATTTAAAGCTTCAGAAACAGTATGTTATTATCATTATTAAGTTGGATATAATTTCTTAATAATTTAATTTTATTGCTTACTAGGACTCTTAATAGAATAAGTAGTTATTTAGATATAATTTTGCTTAATCATATCGATCTTTTAGAGGATTGGGTTTATGAGGAATCAGGTTTGATAGATGAGAGTAACTTAGAAGATAATCTTGGATAGGAAAGTATTGATATGTCATTTGGTGTAGTGAATTTAAATGATAATGATGATGAGACTCCTTTCAATGATGAAGATTTTGTACCAAATAAAAATTAAGGTCAATGCAATTTGAGCGAGTATTCGATTGAATGAAGTTCTAGTTTTTTGTTTATTCTCTTTTTTTTAATTTCACTTGTCTTTGATGTATATTTTAAATTCTATATATGTAATATAATTGAAAATATTTTTATTTCAACTTTCACTTCTAGTTGGTTCTTCAGCACGAACTATTATTGTAAATTGTAATGGTTAGAGTCATTATTATTCTTTTTATTTGATATTTTAATGTAATTATTATTTATTATATGATAAAACTGTAATATTTTAAATATTTTGTATTGTCATTAAATTGTATTTGTATTATGATTAAATAATCTTTTTTCATATTAATTGTGGTTATTATTTATATTTGAAATATGTGAAAAGTAATATTAATAAAATAAATAGATTGTTTTATTTTAAAATTTTCTATTATTATAATTTTTAGAGACAAGATTGTTGTAAAATAATATATTAGACAGTATAATTTATTGAAGGACTATTTTTTAATTTTAAAAATATTCAAAGACTACTTTATAATTATTCAAAACAGTACTTAGTATTGATCGGTACCTATACAATATCATACTATAATCAAATCCAATATCAGTATCGATACGATATTCATAACATTGCTTAAAGCAAAATATGGGAGTTTAGAAAAATCAATTACAAAATTATTTTATATATTAATTTAAACATTTATTTCATGATTTACAATGAAAAATTAAAAAGGAAGATTTTTTTAATTTTATAAAATTTAAAGATTATTTTATAATTTTAAAAAATTATCTAAAATGAGACCCAATATTTATTAATGTCAACACCGTATTATACCAAAACTAAATCTGGTATTAAGTATGGTACACTATTTGTAACAGTGCATATAAATTGAAAAACTCAATTGTAAAAATCTTAAATCCATCAACTTTTCAATTCGATTTTCAACTTTTTAGCTCAACATATTTTTTATAAAAGATCAATTTATTAATTAATCAGTCGATTTTTATAAATTAATAAGTTCTTATAAATCAATTTACTTTTATTTAACAATCTTTTTATAATTAAATTTCAGCTAATAACAATCTCTTTCAATCTTATTTCAAATCAATTTTATGACAATCTGAACTTTTTAAATATTAAATCTTTTATCTTTTCAGTTTAATTTTTGATCTGATTTTTTAAAATATTGCATATAACGGTACTACCTTCGTCTTTTTAAATGTAAATGTAACGGAGATCATGAATTGAAAATAAAGATGTAGCATTGGCAGATCCACTCTCCAAACCAACAAATTGTAAGAAAGGGAAAGAAGAAATTTATAATAATGGCTAACAAGAGAAGCCTCTGATCAATTTCAAAATGAACATAAAACAAAAGTAATAACCAGATTGATAAGCAAATAATTCACTATTATTTTGTTGATAATATAAAGTGCTCGTATATGAACCAGGAACTTCTATCTAGGGAAGAGTAGTATAGATCAACATAGATTTCATCAAAAGAGTAAGTTCAAAGCGGCTGTTTTGGTATTCTATTATTATCAACCGTTGAATCAACCCCATAGCACAATCATGTCCAGACCCAATACGATCCATGGTTGCTAGTCATCCATCAAACTAAGAAACTTGACAGAAGAAAGCCAACAAAAAGAGGGAAACGTGCAATCAAATGCACCTATTTGTTTCCATTTGCTTCCAATTCCATCTCACTAAGATTCAGAAGCAAGTCATTGGAGTGGAGAAAAACCTTGTTGGCCGAATTCGAAATAGTTTGTGCAACTTCTCTGGCAGCTTCAATTTTCCTTAAAGTGATGAATGCAGGATTCTTGGCAATTGCGTGACCAATCATCTCAGCACTCTTTGCCTCACCCTACAAGCCAATAAGTAGGAAATAATTAGAGGGATAAGAACACCGGGAAATAATGATAAAATTACTAGTTCTTTTGTGAAATAGTATCTAGTAGAAAGCAGTATATTTTGCTAGCAATTTACTGAATATTAAAAAAAAATCCTTGCTATTTTCTACTACTTTTTCTCTATGAACGTTATCAACCAAAAATCCTAGCAGATGTCAAGAAAACTTTCTAGACACAAATAAAGATTATGCATCTTAAATAGGATATACCATGGCATCTACAATAAATATTTTCTTTCTGACCTGTGCTCTGATAACGGTACTCCTTTTGTCTTGTTCAGCTTTCTCCACCATAAATTTTGCCCTTTCTGCGTCCTGTGCAGCTACCTGTTTGGCTTCAATTGCAACAGTAAATTCTTTCCCAAAAGTCAGGCTGGTAATTGATACATCATCAAGTGCAATGTCAAATTTGGCTGCCCTTTCTGTCAAAATCTTTCTTATTTCTCTACTCACAGCCTGCAGGATACCCAAAGTTAGTGCATAATGCTGTGACAACTATAGAAAAGAACAAAGGACCAATGTCATTACCAAATAGTTCTTCAAATAAATGCTTCCCAGTACTCAAGGATGCTAACTAAATCACAAACATTTTTTTTGGCAGGAATAACCTAACGAATTCTTACTTCTCTCTGTGTAATCAGTTGGCTGGCATTGTACTGCGCAACCACCGCTTTTAATGTTTCATGAATGATAGAAGGCAAGACTCTTTCACCATAATTCTCTCCAAGATTGCGATATATTCTTGGTAATTGGTCTGCCACAGGACGAGTAAGAACCCGAAGCCCAATTTTTACCTACAAGAATGTGTATTAATATCTATAAATTCTAGATCTTAAGTATCAGAATGATGCAAACAGATAGATCAAGAGTTGTAAGTCTCACAAAAGTACATGCATCTATCAGAAGCCTGGACGAACAATTTATGAACTAACTTACATGGTCATTGCAGCGTACCCAACTATAAGCAACAAGAACTTAGTAAGATGCAAGAGAAAGAAAAAGAAATACACAATATACATACATAAACTTGTATGCATCAATCAGGATTCCAAGTCCTTCATTCAGCTATCAAAATATCATCTATTCATGCATCATAAAAAAGGAGACAAATGAAAGTTCTAGCCAAGCCAAAGGAAGATATATATGCTAAAAGATCATTAATAGAATAATGATACAAAGCAGATACAAATAAATGGATGTTCTAAGTAATTTCAAGAACAAATGGCACTATTAATCAATACACTATCTCATAGATGAAGCTTGTAGAACTGCTAATTCTTTTAACATTTTTAAGTGCAAAATCAACCCTGCAAATCAGTTTTAGTAGCCCAGCAAAAATTGTAGTAAAAAAGCATAGAGTGCATTACCATTTGGAGGTCATGGCTTCCTGAAGTACTTTCTACCAGATGAGGCCGTGCACGGACATCATAGATTACTGGTCGTTCAAACCATGGAATCATAAGGTGAGTCCCTTCGGGATAAACCTGCAAAGTTAACAAGCACAGTTTACTTTAAATGAAATTGGAAAACCATCCAAAGGAGCATCACACTTTGTTATTATAGTTGAGATTACTGATAAAATAAACCACAAAGTAACATACTCAGAAAAGTTCAACAACGACAACTTTGCTGTGTAGCAGTAAGTTCAATGAAACAAAATCAAAGAATATCCAAAATATCATAATAGCAAGAAGCTTGAAGTATTTGAATAAATTCAGAGAACATATACATAGAACATCAAGTAGTCTTATGGCAGTGTTGCAGCTATAAGAACATAGCATTATGCAGAATTCATGTGAAAAACCTTGGTTGATAATCCCAATCTTCTATTTCCACAACTTCTACCTCTACCATTGCATTAATTTTATTGACTAACAACTGAAAAAAAGTGGAATCACACTGCCTATGTTCAAATAAACTAACAAGGTAGTACTAGTTCTTCATGGATTAGTACTCTCTTGATCCTATCAAAGTGCCAATTGAACTTCTACCATACATTAAGACTGCTATGGAAGATATCCTGCAGGCTCGAGAACTTCAAACTCAGAAAACAGGTAAAGGAATAAGATCTAAAACTGATCCTAAAGGCTGCACAATGTAAAAAAATCAGGAAATCTGCAAACTATAGGCCACAAAAAATTTGGAATATGAAAGGGGTTCTTCATTTATGTCTACAAATCCATATATGAGGCAACCCAGATTTACTGTAGCCTCTGCATGGTGAAAAAAAATGAAAAAAGGGAAAAACATCGAAAGAAAAAAAAAAGGTCTCTCAAACCAGCTCATTGAAATGAAAAATAATAAAAAAAAGGATCAACCTCCTCATTCCCCAATAACCAACCCAATTACTATCACTTAATTTATAAATTTTCTAGTTGGGAGAGCCTTGGGATGGTTGAGTGTATTGTGAAAGTGAGCATGGCATCATGAAACTGGGATGTATTATTAGTAAGCACAGAAGATGAACATATATATGAAACAAGAAGACACACAATGATACAGTTAACTAATCCAAATTAAACTCCAGGGAAAAGATTCTGAGCTTAAATTATATCATCCAAAGAAGAAAATAGCATAATTAAAATTAAAATAAAACACAAACCTGTTCTTTGACACCAACGAGGCGGTTAAATATTATGGCTCGATGCCCTCCCTCAACATTATAGAGACTATTTGAAGCTGCATACAATCCAAGCGCACCAATAACCCCAGTCTTAATCAGAGCAGAAGCCGCACCACCACCAGGCACCTTAGGAACTTTGACATTTTTGAAATTCATCTTCGCAAAAATGTTAGCCTGCAACAGTTCAAGGCTAATGTTTAAAGATTAAAAATAAATATCACTACCTCGAAACAATAGAGAAGAAGCAGTTGGCCGTGAAGAACTGCCGTCTGACTAGAGAGACAAAAAGGAAGAGAACTACGCGAGAGAGAGAGAGATCGAGGTTCTCCACCTGCCGGCACCAAACCCCTAAACCCCAAAAATGTTATTGCTACGTTTATAATTTTTCGCTTATGATCACCAATTAAATTAGAGTTAATTATGCTTTGGTGGAAAGACTTATACAAAGATTATATGGATAATTAAGGTTTAGAACAGCAGGGATGACAATTATTTATCATAGGCCTAAATTTAATTAGTTTTAATAGGCTCATGAGTTACGTCCAAGTTTATATAGATTCGAAATTTAATTATTCTAAGCAAAATAATATCGTTTTATTAAAAAGAGTTAATCTCAAGTAAATTTGAATTTAAACAACACAAACTCAGACTCAATTAAAAAATAAATTATTTTATATTTTTAATTTTAATTAGATCAACTCGATTAATTTACAAAAAGAGTTATTAATTAATTTAATATAAGTCAATAGCTTTTTAAAAAAATAAAGAAAATATGTAAAGCTTTCCTCGTAATAGATCCTGTTTCTATTATGGTATTCTAATCATATTCTATTAAATTTCAACTACATATTTATATATGTTCTAATTATAATGTTTTAATTATATTTTATTAAATCTCATCCATATATTTATATATTTATATGAATTATATAAATGCAGATTTAATAAATTAAAGTTGGGCTATAACGATCACAATGATACCACGTGGCTTTCCTCACGCTCTGTTCCTTTTAAGGTGTAATTATTCCTCACCGGTCT
>JAOQMM010000009.1:2526058-2537488 GCA_027563515.1 Erythroxylum platyclados | reverse complement strand
ACTGCCTAGTGTTTTAAAAGCTCCTGGGAGATTATAGACACATTATTAACTCAAATAGTCCAGGAATGATTCTCTTATGCAGAATGTTAAGGGAATTAAATTATACCCACATTTGTCTTATTACAAAGAAGCCTAATCCCTCCTCACTTTTGAATTACAGGTCAATTTCTTATTGCAACACAATCTACAAAGTAATTGCCAAACTTCTGGCTAGTAGACTGAAAATGGCCTTAAAGGAAATGGTTAACCCAACTCACGAAGCCTTCATTCCTGGAAGATCCACATGGGATAATATCATTCTTATGCAATAATCACTGAAAAAATATAGCTCAAGGAGAAATATAGAATGAAAGGACTCATCCTAGAGTTCTTCTTTCGGAACCCAAGTGGAGCCCTCCTGACAACCTCACGGTAGCCCTCCAATTGATATCTAACTCAACCGAAGGATTCCAGCAAAGCCAAGCCTTTCAACTGTTAAAAAACTTTCTTACTTTAAAAGCTAAAAATGTAGAAAATAGTGTAAAAAAATTTTCTAATCATTATAATAAAAATTTTGATAATACAACGACTGTATTTTGACCTTTCCAAAATTTTCAAAAACCCTACATAACAAATTTTAAAACACTTCTAATATTTCATATACCATCTCAACTTTTGGAATGGGACCTCAAGTCCACATCACAAGCAATCACAAACATACAATTCTTAATATTTTAAAAACATCATTCATGATCAAAGCCCTTGTAGTTTATTAAGAAAAATAGATTTACAACCCCAAAGATGTTTATAAGATCACACTTTTAAACCCTTTCCAAAAATACTTTACAACATATATACAAGCAATTAAGCCAATTTCAAGCAAACACATATATAAGAAAGATAAGACAAACACAGCAGCACCCGACAATACAACTAATCTTGCAGAGGAGTCCCAATTATTGTAGCACCTGTACACATACCTGGGGTGGTTTGTTTAAAAACATAAAAATAAGGGTGAGCTAAACGAGCTCAGTGAGTATTAATCAATTTACTAAAAATTTAAATTTTTCATAACAACATAACTGAAATATTCCGATACAGTAGTAAAGCTAATAGTAAAATATTTTTCATAACAATTCATTCGTGCATTATAACAATTGGTACTCAAATAATATTTCGTAAAACACAATTTTAATTTTTCTAAAATACTATTTTGAAAGGCTTTTTCGAAATTGAACTCATCATATAAAAGTTTCCATTTTCTCTTTTTCTTTTTCCTTAAGCAATAAACAGTGGTGGCAATAAGTTTTTTGAAAACTTTTATATTGAAAATAAATCAACCACTAGAATTGGTACCATACGGTGCCTCTCAAATTACTTTTAAAAATAAATAGTGATGGTATTATTATTTTATGACTTTTCTTACTCAACGTAGTCCACTGCTAGTTTTTTTACCATATGGTACACTAGGCCTAAATTCATAGAACTAGTTCTGTATCGCTTACCCGTGACCAGTTAACCACTAGTTATGGAGTTAGTTTTGCATCACTTACCCGTAACAGGTTAACCGCTATAGACTGATAGTTACAGAGCTAGTTCTACATCGCTTACCCATAACAAGTCATGGAGCTAGTTCTACATCGCTTGCCTATGACTGGTTAACCACTATTTACGAAGATGGTTCTACATGGCTCACCCATAATAGGTTAACCGCTATAAATATACCGGTATAATAACATGTATAAAGCTTAGTAGTGTAGCATAGGCACAAGCAACTCTTA
This sequence comes from Erythroxylum platyclados, assembly GCA_027563515.1. Lineage (NCBI taxonomy): Eukaryota > Viridiplantae > Streptophyta > Magnoliopsida > Malpighiales > Erythroxylaceae > Erythroxylum > Erythroxylum platyclados. The sequence continues at coordinate 2,535,728 of JAOQMM010000009.1, read as the reverse complement.
CATTTACGACTCATCTTATATTCTAAATCAAGTATGGTAGGATTCATAATTGAAATATTTCAATGTAACTCTCAATCATATAAAATTTAACTTTTAAATTAAAACTCATATATTGCCAAAGCATACACTTATGCTAACAATATTTACTTGTAAAATATCACTTGCATAAAACTTAGCATAAATATTCATTTCATGATCAAATGAAAACCATTTGCATAAACTTAATTTAAAGTACACTCACAACTTGCTAGTCTCCATAATAGAAGCCATTTGCATAAAATCAATTTAAAGAACATTCACAATTTCACAAATTTATCTCCAAGCACACTCACGCCTTCTTTGCCTCTTCTTTACCTACATAAAGTGCATTTCGCTTAGGTATTTATTTTCAAATTAGGAAATAAGGCATTAAAACCATAAATGAGGTTTAACGGAATTTGAGATTAGTATTTAATCGCATAACATATACCCTAATTGCATATCTACTTACTTTCGTAAGCTAACCTATTATTCTCTGTTTCAAAATCTAACTTCGACAATTACTTCAATACTATCATTTACTCATTCTAACTTATCAATTTCTTCAAAATACTACCTCACTCAATTCACATATGATAAGTCATATTTCATTTATGTCTAGGTGTTTGCAAAGTTTTATAAACATTCAAAAAGTTTCAGATATGATTCGGTAAAAATTGGAAACGAAAACAAACTTAAGATATTGCAATTTCCTACACGTCATGTCCCTTGCCCAGAATTTATACCTCTACCTGTTTCCGAATTTTCATACAGAAAACATTCAAATTAGGTTTTGAGGTCTTCTAGATATTTGTTCCCCTATGTCTCTAGTTTCTATATCATTAAAATTCATACCATTTCAACTTTTAATTCATGAAACATGTACCAAATATCACAAGCTGCTTCAACACAGGGACATTATCAGGTTACTATAATCAATCTCAATTTTCAATATCATTCAGCTAGAATTAGGTTTAGGTCTCTTCTAGAGATTTTTATTACTATGTCTCAGGTTTCTGCTTCAATTGGAATAACTCCATTTGGAGGTATTTAGGTCAAGTTATGGCCAAAAAATTGGGACTTGTTCAAGTGAACCAAGAACCTATGACAGAATTTCACTAAATGTGGTTATCTCTCTTATCATATTCAACCAAAATTGACTTTTGGATCATACCAAACTAAAAATCCTAGGCATGGAAGATTCTCTCAAGCTTAATTTCTTGATTGATTTTCTTGTTTTCAACCTATAAATTCTTCCAAACTTATTATCTACTCCATGGAAAGTTAAGATCACCATTGATCTTACACAATCTATTCCATGTAAAACCCACAAAACTAGAAATTTAGGTTAGGAAAACTTACCACTTTCTTTCAACATTTTGGACGATTGAAGAATACTTAGTCTTGATGAAGCTCTCTTCAAATCATGCTCCAAAACCCATCAAAATGACAGCTTCCTTCTTCTCCTTCTTCTTAGCCGTAAGTCACCCTTCCTTCTCTTCTTTCTCTTTTATTTTTTTGGTCTCTCACTTTCACTATGTTGTTTATATCAATGGCTAGCCACCCACGTTAAAGAAGATAAGCATTTTGCTTAATTACAAGTTTTCCCGCCATTTTCATTATAATTACACATTTATCCTTAATAACATCTTTACCAAATGGCTCATATTTACACTTTTATCACTACCATTTGTCACCATTTAATTGGTTCTCTTTTTATGACTCATCAATCCACTAACTTCTTGCAAAATATCAAATTGCCCTTCAATGAATATAAAAAGACCAAATTGTCCTTTAATGCATACAAAAAGGCCAAATTGCCCTTTAATGCATTTAATTCACCAAATAACCAAATTAAATCCCAAAAATATTCCACAACCGTCTTATCATCAAATTGACCATAAAATACTCGAATTAGGGTCAATATTTATTGATTGAATGTTTAAATTTTTTTTGAATGAGTTTAAAATCCTCAATACCCATTATTCTCCAAAAAGGGCATTTTAACCTTAAACTTTCGGAACTTCCGAAATTCATCCGATTGGGCTTATTTTTGATTCATTTAAGTATCATTAGACTCTAATACCTATTCTGGGTATTTTTCAAATTTTCAGGGTTGGGTTCCTAAAATCACTATTCAAGTGAAAATACTATTCACCCAGATTTACTATTCATCCAGAAATACTATTAACCAAAATCATCCAAATTTCATTCAAAGTGTCAGATAAATTCTCAAAGCACATTTCATGGCTTTTAAAGCTTGTTCGGACTCATTATGTAGTTTTTTGGAGTTTCCAAAAAAATTTTAAGAAATTTTTGATCGAATTCGGAACCATCTCTAGTCTATCGGTGATCTCCGTTATAACCTCAATAATACATTTAAATGCTTAAATTACTCTAGTACATTATAAATAGAGCATACTTTATAAAATGCATGTACAACACATTACATAGTACAATTATCGAACTAGTATATTGCATCAAAAGCTACTTTTGGAAAATATATTTTTACAAAGCTTTTGACACTGTGAAGTGGTAATTTATTAAAGCTTGCTTGGAAGCTCTAAAATTCCCTGCTACTTTTAAGAATTAGATTATGATGGGTTTTTAGATTTCTTCCATTAGCATTCTTGTGAACGGTATCCCTATTGAGCCTGTAAATTATATTAGGTTATTAGACAAGGGGATCCCCTATTTCCTTATCTATTAACCCTGGTAATGTAGGGGTTATCCAGAATCCTTAATAAGTAAGTTGGTTGCAATAGAAGGTACCAATTTCATGACAAAAGCAAAAATTATACGTTAACACATTTAATGTTTACAGACAATCTTATCTTGCTTTATGGTGTAGATACACATTTTATAAGCATTCTAAATGATATTCTGAAAAGGTTCTCAGATCGGTCAAGGCTGAAAGTGAACATTCGGAAGAGTAGCATGTTTTGTTATAAAGATGTATGCAATCCTACTGAATTATTCAGGATCTTAGGAATGGAGCTTTATTCTCTACCACTCAAGTTTCTTGGAGTCCCAATTTCTCAAGCAAAACCCAAGTATGTAGATTGCATTTCTCTTTTAGAGAAATACAAATCTAGAAATGCTTGGCAAAACAAATTCATATCATTTGTAGCTAGAGTCACCTTGATTATTTATGTTCTCAGCAACCTATACGTCCACTGGATTACTCACATGATCTTACTAAGGAGAGTTATCAAGGAGATAGACTGAATTACTAAAGCTTTTTTTATGGTTTGGATCAGTTAATAATACTAAAAAGGCTAAAATCAAGTGGAGTGACATGATGATAAAAATGGCATATGGACCAAGTGGATTCGTGAAAATTACCTTAGAAACCATAATTTTTGGCAACTAACTAGGGAGTACTCTTGGATCCTCACTCATATTCTACACTTGAGAAGCCTTATCTACCCTTAGATATTCCATAGATTGGGGAATGGTGACAACACTTAGATATGGTATGATAATTGGACTGAGTTCAGTCTACTTATTTAAAGAGAAGAGATTGTCCCTTTAAGTAACAAAGTCCCTCTTAATGCAAGGGTATCTTCACTCATATATGATGGCAAATGGGCAAGGAACTTTAGAGGCTTCAATTCTTTAATTCAGTATCGACCCATGATTAATCAAAGGAATACTGAGGATAAAATTATCTGGAAACCAGAATCTAGTGGATTTTTCACCAACAAATCATGCTACAGAATTTTACAAGCTGAAAATGAGGAAGTGCCATGGTATAAACTTCTATGGAAGAATCCCCTTAGCCCTAAAGCATCAATGATTGCTTGGCTAGTCATCAAAAATTGCCTCAGCACAAAGAACAGATGGTATGGAAACTATAATCCCATTTGTGTTTTCTGCAAACTAGCAGAAGAAGACAGGAATCACTTGTTCTTCCATTGTGTCTATTCCAAGTCCATGTGGAGTCAAATCTTGCATAAGCTAGTAGACTACTGTACTTCATATGAATGGTTTGCAACACTGAATTGGATCATTAGATCTGTTAAATAGCAGAAGGCAAATGGAACTCTTTACAAAATAGCATTCAAAGTCATAATCTACAATGGAGAGAAAGAAACAAAAGAATTTACAAAGAGAAAAAAGTGAACAAACACCTAATGGCAGAATATACTATCAATGCGATTAGAGCTCTAGCAATTGCAAAATCAATTCACCTTAAGCTGTCACAAGGAATGAAGCATAGATGGAACTTATAATTCAATGTTCATGTACTTTCTACTTGTCTAATTACCTAAACGCATCTGTTTTGGTGAACTTATTGTAATGGTATTATAACTTTGCTATTGCGAATGAAATTTATTAAATTTAAAAAAAAAGACAAAATAAGCACTAGCATCTAGATTAACAGCTAGAACTGACTGAAGACTAATGACTTATGATGGATGACCGATCTTTTCACAATGTGTCTGTGAACTGTCCATTTTTTGTATTTTTCCCTTGACTTGCGGACTTTCGTTTCTAAGTACCCCAAAGTCCAACAACAGCAAGTCTTTTTTTATTTATTTTTTGGAAAAGGAACAACAGCAAGTCTTTCCATTACAAGTCTGGCTGGTATAACATGAAAACTTAGGAGAAAATGATGTTTCAGCCCTCAGAAAACATGGAACTGTTGATTTCCTTGTGGAAATTTCTACCCATTTATCACGGAGTCACAAAGACCTGGTGGTATAAAAGACAGCAAAATCTCTTCTTGTCAAACTTAACACTTCAGCGGAATCTTTTGAATAGTTTGCTGATAAAAAGGTACATGTACATGTCATTTGATTATAAGAGCCAATAGCGTCCATAGTCTGGTGGTTCTGAATATTAATTCAATTTCAGAAGGGGAAGATTACGCTAATACCGAATGCTTTAGCCCCCTCCCATCATGCATATGAATGGGGCCTGAGGACAAATTGTGCTTTACGAGTCACAAGAGTGATCCATCATGAAAAGTAATTTGTAGCCCACATCGTAGGGGAAGCTGCTTACTGCTTACTGGCTGGTACCTTCTAAGAAAAAACATAACGGTGCCTCAAGAACAACGATCAAGAATTCTTAGTATTATAAAAAAAAGGGCATATATGGTCAAGGTTTGAAGTTCTAAATATTCTTCTTGGACGACGATGGACATAATAAAATCCAAATGTAAAACAAGACAACTACTGAGGTTATGATCAAGGTTTGAAGTTCCCTCTTTCTTTCGACCATCCAAATATAATGATGTGAAATATGAGATTAGAGAATAACACTGGCGTTTGCTTGCAAATATAAAATTACGCAGACGAAAACAAACAATAGTCTTTACAGCCTCTAAATTTGATTAAGATGCTATCACCACTTGGAAATCTCTCGTCAGATTTTGTATTTTATTGTTTCCATTCAAGCCTATCCCTATCCTTTGTTTTTGCATATACATACATCTATGTTTTATGTATTACTTACAACTGCACTTACATGTATGTTAAGCTTCTTTTGAACAATGACAGGCCATTAACTTACAGTTTTGGTGCCCATCATCTGATTCAATTAACAGTAAGTTTTGTAAAGGATGTCTAAATCTTTATTTGAAAATCGCTTTCCTTTTATTTTTTAGTAATAAGTGAGTATACGTGGCTTACACGTAAGATTGGATTGTTATGAGTTGTTTCTGAGGGTCAAGGGTCAGAGGTTGCCCGCACGTGGGGGATGACGTTTCGGACTGCAATCAAGTCGTTTTAACATTCATAAATGCCATAATGGGATGGCTTCATCATTTCCGTGGTCGTATAATGATTTTCACACTCCACTAACTTTGGTCCAAAATTGTTGCTGGTGCTGAGTACAGAAATATTGACCAAAAATAATTAACCAAGTTTGAAATGTTGACTTGGAAAATACGCCTCGTTAGTCATAACACGTGTGTCGAATTCTTATTACTCCTTGAAATTTATCATTACTATATTCTTCTAAGATAACTTTCAAATAGCTTGTACTATTGGCAGGGAACTATTTATCTATTTATATGGAAGAAGGGTTCTTGTTAGATAATCTCAAAATAAAATAAAATAGGACGCGGTGGAAAAATAAATGTTTAACAAGTGCCACAAAATTAAAGAAACCTACATTTATACATTCATATAAAGAGAAAGAAATAAATGACTATACAAGAGAATTGAGAAAGGCAAATATTATTAAAAGAATCAGGTTAAATTAAATTACAACATTCAGATGTTTTTCATCGCATTACTAATTGAGTTGTATTTCTTGTGAGTTATAAAAGCTGCTCGAACCCAGTTAATAATATGTTCAGCTATCTAATTTTTGCTCGGGAAAAAATAAACGTTTAACAAGTGTCACAAAATTAAAGAAGCCTACATTTTTACTCCATATGGAGAGAAAGAAATAGAAGACTATACAAGAGAATTGAGAAAGGCAAATGTTATAAAGCTGCTAGAGTATTAGATAGCTGAACACATTATTAACCGGGTTCGAGCAGCTTTTATAACTCACAAGAAATACAACTCGCTTAGTAATGCAATAAAGAACATCTGGATGTTGTAATTCAATTTTACTTGGTTTTTTTAGCATTTTATTGTAATCTCATCATATGCTGAATGCATACTAACAATGGGACTCATTGTAACGTTGTTGTAGCTTTTGCTATGATTAATATAATTTTTTTAATTTTTTTTAAAAAGAATCTACATTTCATTTCCAATATCTATCGTTCTATATTAGAAATTACTTCTACTAATGCACTAGACCAAAGCCCCTGATGGTTGACGCAAGCTTGGCTTTGACTTGCTGAACCCCTATCATTGGGTATTAATCTAAACTAGAAGGTGGAAATTCCTAATCTTTCCGATGAGCCTATATCGATAGATAATTAATGTTAAATTTAATACTAGTGTGTTAAGTAGATAAGGAACTTGGAAAATGTGGAAAGGATGGCTACGAATTATAGTGACATTGTCTATGACATTTTCAAAAAGGAAAAAAAAAACCATGAATGATGTGTAAAGATAATTCTAAAGCATTATGTTCTTGTTGTTGGTTTATGACGTGGTGATTAATAATATGTTGAAATGTACTTTGTCACACTATTGATTCCGATATGATTTATAAGGACTTCAAGTTTACGTTAAAGAATCAATTTACAGCTTTTTCCCCCCTTTTTGGTGCTTTATCATTTATTCTAACAACTAAAGCCTTTACGAAGAATATGCTGAATGCCTGATAAATACTAGTGTGTCAACTTGAATGATCTACAAGGGGCATCTTACTTTTCGACTATTCGACTATTAGTTTATTCCCTTTATGTTGATCTCTAAGATTCTACTTTAATTTAGATGTATTAAGAACTCCTCACGTAGGCTTATGAATAAAAGAGGCAGTGTTATATATATTGAAGTACAAAATCCAACACTTTTCAAATCAGAAGTTTGACTCTCTACACTTAAAACAAGATTATTAAACCAGGGCTTCTTATTTAGAGAACTTCCCAATTCTCCAAGGAGACAATGATGCGATAGGAAGAGCTTTTTTTCTCTTATTTGCTTTAACTTTTTTTTAAATGTATTAAATTAGATTATTCCTAAATAGGATTAGAAATGTGATGTGGTAGGAAAGGTGAAAGGAACGTGACAACTAAAACTATATCTATCTTCACCCTCTTTGATGACTAATAGGTTGACAAATAGGAGGGGCATCATTTTGACTTTGATTTTGCATTCATGATTACTACTGTCTTATTTTATCTTTCATTCAAGGCTACAAACCCCACGGGCGTGGAATTGCTTTTCCCTTAGCCGTCAAGTTAAATCTTATAATCTTACTTCATCATGGGGTGACTTTCTGACACGTGTTTCGAACTAAATTAAACAAAAAAATGGAGTAAATCTTAGGCTTGTTTAATTTCATTCCTATTTTTAAACTTTTTTTTGTTTTCAAATTTAATAAAGTTTAACAAGTATTTATAAACACATCCTTTTCCTTTGACCACATCAGCAAAAACTATTGTTTTGAACTGAAATATTAAGGTTTTAAAAGATTGGGTACTCAATTGAAAATTTTAAAAATTAAACACTGAGTTGAAAAAATTTTAAAAGGTTAGAAATTTTTTAATATGTTATCCTACTACAAATAACATCGGGACCACATTTAATGGGCCCAGACCTTTAACTGTCTATGTTTCGCTTAGAATGGTACTCATGATTGTTTTATGATAACTTAACTTTGTGATGATCTGATTAATTGCTTTTTCTCTTAATACAAACAATTGTTTAAGATTTACATAATTAAGAAAAATTAAATTTATGAACTCAAATAAGAAACAAATAATAATTTTGTGTAAACCTCTTATTTATTTAATGAATCTCCTAAGTTATAAATAGAAATAAAATTAGGTTTAATTCTAATGTAGAGTTAACAGGTAAATTTCGAATTGATTAAATTTTATATGGATTTGAATTTTAAAAATTTCAAGATTGGAACTTTAAAAACTCATCTCTAACTTGAAACCAATATTTTTAATTGAAAGCTTAAGAAAACCTGAAATTCGATAAAGTTTCAAAGTTTTTGTTTTGGACTTAAGTTAAACTTGAGCCTATTTAAAATTTTTGTATTGGCCGGTTGATGACTTTGAGCAAAATAAGAAAAGATATTTTAAATAAATTATGAGTGAAAAATAAATTGTAAATAAGACTAAAGAAGAAAACAAAGGAAACATTTTCTAAGCATGTGAAATGTAAAACTTGCATATCATTTTGTCCCCCTTTGTGTTTTAACTAATATTTATCTCTTAGTTTTAGAAGTTGGATGAGGAAGCGGGAGTGTGAGGCCTTTGGCTTGATATCCCATATGCAATTGCCTTTAAGGAAGTAAGAATGAAACCATTTAATCCAAAAAGTGTTTTTGTCCTCCAAAATTCACCAAAACTTCTTGAGAATCAAAGTATGATTTGTGGTATTGATGGATAAAATGTTGAGAGCACCTTCTTCTTTTGGATAACAAACATCAGACCAACTAACCTTAGCTACTCTAGGGTTACCATTTAGGTGGCTCCATAAAAAGGATCTTAGAATCCTTTCAATCGATTTGACGATGCTTTGAGATAAGAAAATATGGGAACTCCAATAAACATGCAAAGAGTTGAAAACTAATTGTTATAGGTTGCAACTTACCTGTGTAGTAGAGGGATTTGCACACCTAAGATTTGACTTGCTTCTAAATCTTTTCTAAGAAAGGACTACATTCGAAATTATTGAGCCTCTTAGTCGACACTGGGAGACCAAGATAAAGTAGTGGGGGAGACTTAAATTGCATTCCTGTAGCTTCAGCTATGAGAGGTTTCAAGGGGTAAGCACTTTTGGATAGGAGAAAGTGACTCTTGTGTAGGTTGATTTCTAGGCTCGAGAATTGCCTGAAAGTTTCAAGAGCTTGCATGAAGGAGTGGATTGAATCCAAGTTAGCCCTACAAAAAAGAAGAAGATCATCTATGAAGCAAAGGTTAGTTAGGTCAATTTTTTTACATTTTGTATGGTGTTTGAATCTAGGATTATAGAGGGCCTCATGCTCGACAACAATAACAACAACAACAACAACAACAACAACAACAACAACAACAACAACAATAATAGAAGAAGAAGAAGAA
>JAOQMM010000009.1:2404997-2415063 GCA_027563515.1 Erythroxylum platyclados | reverse complement strand
GTATCTTTATAATATAATTTTTTATTTAATAATTTAAATAAAACTTAAATTACCAAATTACTTATGTTAATAAAATATAGTAGTTTTTACCGATAATATATTAATCAATTTTTCATAAGATATTACAATAAATTTAACTAATTAATTAATTAAAAATATTTTATCTTTATATTTTTATCTAATATGAAACCATTATCAGTAATTAAAAAAACTACATGACATTAACAACCAAACATGTTTTTGTTTTATTTGAAACAGAAAACATTAACTAAAAATAGAAAATGAAAACTAAAGCTAAAAACTACTACAAAACAACCTAAATGGAACTAAACAGTCTCTAAATATAGAAAATGAAAAAAATATCAAAAGTTTAGAAAAATAATCCTTAAGAAAAGAATCCTTAAATATGTATATTCCCCTTTTCTCCCATGAAATTCCCTTCAATCCTTGTAGAAAGTCTACTCTCTATTGATCTCTTGAAGAAATTTTCGTGTTTTCGTTGTCCTAGGTTCATAATTGAGTCTTTGGCTTGAGTTTGACTATAACTACTGACACTAGTCTCTCCCTCCTAGTCACCTCTTCAAAATTGCCTTTTATATAACGAAATTAGGATTTCTGGATTATATACGGTTAGTCTTATGGTTGTATGAATGACAATGTATGTTAATAACTATTCAAAATTACGATTTTACATGTTCTTAGTTGGTTACATGTGCATGGGACACAACCTTATGTATTAGTCATATAGGCGTGTACATCTTCACAGGGACATGTGTCTCCAAAATAGCTCTAATTCTTTTATTTTATGCCACGATTTCACTTGAATTCTTCTCCTTTTGATCCATGAAGGAAATTGAGACCTGAAATCATACTTGACATAAATCAAGTACCAAAAATGATGTAAAATTCTTAAATAACAAGCAAAACACACTCAATACGAGCATAAAAACATAGTAAATTAACCATTTATCAAACATATCTACACTTAAACTTTTACTTGTCCTTAAGAAAATCATAATCCAATCATCAATATTAAAAACATCCATCCCTTATTATCCCCAACTTGTCCATCCACATTAATCAAATTAACATATAATTAGATTCAAGTTATCATAGAGCCAACTTTTATAAGTCAATATCAACAGCAATCACATTGATAATATTTTTGAGATCAAAAACATTAAGCCCACACCCTCATAAAGGATTCAGTCAATACACTCTAAGTGTTTATTATAATGTCACATTAATAGTTCCTATGCAATGAATGTGTTATCACTGATGGATCTTCTTGCTATGTAAGCTCCTTGGCCTAAAATTATAATGTCACCAAGAGTTTTCTTTAGACTATTAGTTATAATCTTAGAAATAAGCTTGTATATCAAAATGCAACATGCAATAGGCCTATAATCACTTAAGGATGAGGGGTTGAAAAGATTTAGCATGAGGCAAGTGTTATTCAATTTAGTAAGCATTTTCTCTAAGGTAAAAAAAAACTCCAAAACAATATTGATGATCATTGGACTAGTGATATTCCATGAGGTTTGAAAGAATTCAACATTAAAGCCATGTGGGCTAAGGGACTCGCCATGATGGAATAAGAACAATATGGCTTTGATTTCCTCTAATGAGATATCTCTGGTGAGGTCATTATGATGTTGAGAGTGGACAGAACCTTTCAACATACTCAAAATCTTTTATGAGAGAGTTTTAACTCTTTTGCCTATTCCCAAAAACTTCTTGTGATGATCATAAGCAAGATCTTGGAGTTTCTAATGACCACTAAATCCTTTCCTCTCAATATCTTTAAGAGAGATAAACTTGTTTGTGCTTCTTCTACCATATACCACATGGTAAAAAAATCTAGAGTTTATATCACCCTCACAAAGTCACCGAATTTTAGATTTCTATCATATTTAGGAGTTATAATTTTTTAGCTGCAAGTAGATATTTCACTATGTTTGGGTTTTTATGTGCCTTTAAAGAGGTTTTTAGAGGACCATTAGCTAGTTTGTTGATATTGATTAATTTTTTCAATCGCATTAAGTTTTTGTTAACATTTATTAGGATTTTTAAATGAATTTCTCTATATCCATCTTTATAGGATTAGATCCATTCCTTAGTACGCTTTAAATTTTTGAATTACTTAGTAAGCTGGAGAGCTTGTGACATTTATGTCCATACCTCTCATAACCATTATGGTGAAATCAGGATGTTTGAGAAGAGAATTAAAGAATTTAAAAGGGGACTTCCTCTTAGGCACTACATCTCCTAGTTAATTTTGTTTATAATGTTAATTTTGTTGTTTTATAGTTGTCTGATGGCACCAATTTAGAAGTGATGTTCTAGAATTGCAAAAATTTGCGATCCAAAATTTGAGTCACTATGTGAGTGTAAACGGTTGTGAAAGGAATTGAAACATATTTGAATTTATCTATTCCAAAAAAATGAATAAATTGGAACCCAAAAGATTGCACAACTTAGTCTTTGTTTAATACGTAAAACTACGAGAAAGGTATATTATTACCATTATCAATTTGAATATAATTTCTTGTAATTTTTAATAATTTAATTTTATTTGTTTAATATGACTCTTAATAGAACAAGTAGTTTTATAGATCCAATTTGGCTTAACCATATCGATCTTTAGGCAAATTGGGTTTTTGAGGCATCAAGTTTGATAAATGAAAGTGACTTAAAAAGAAAATCTTGGAAGAGAAAGTATTGACATATCATTTGATATAATGAATTTGAATGATTATGATGATAAAACTCCTCTTAATGATGAGGATTTTGTACCAAATAATAATTGAAGGTAATGCAATTTGAGTAAATATTCGGTTGAATGAAGTTTCAGGTTTTTCATTTATTCTCTTCCTTTAATTTCACTTATATTTGATACATATATTAAATTCTATACATATAATATAAATATTTATAAATGTTTTAGTTTTAGTTTTCACTTCTAGTTAGTTGTATTCTTCGACATGAACTCTTGTTGTAATAATTATAGAGTCATAGAACTTTATTAATTTTTGATGTTTTAATATTATTATTATTTATTAATTATAAAATTGTAACATTTTAAGTATTTTATATTATCTTTAATTTTATATTTCTATGATAATGAAATGATCTTTTTTAATAATAATTGATTATTGTTTATATGTGAAAAGTAATATTAATAGAAATATATAAATCGTTATTATTTCAAATTTCTAATATTATAATTTTTAAAGATAAGGTTGATGTAAAATTATAAATTATATAATTAAACTATTTTTTAATTTTAAAGAATTAGTAAAGACTGTACACGATTAACGGATACTTATATTAGTACCATAATAAAATCAAATCTAATACTAATATGGTATTAAAACCAAACCGGTCTATTATTCATCTTTTCGTTTTAACTAGAAACTTGACTTCACCTCCAAGAATTTGGCTCGCAATAAAACGGGCTGTTCCTAGTCGCACCCTCGCCACGCCAGTACATTTTGGTGTCCGCCTCTAAGGCAGCTTTTGACACGTAGACCAATAGCTATTGCCAAAACCTTAATCATAAACCCCCTCCCCTCTCCGCCGTACTGCGTTGACAATGGCTCCTCCCTCCCTCCTTGGCCCTCCAGAGCTCCAAAACCAATCAACAACACCGCCACCACAACCCCACCAAATCACCGCTGGAGAGCCTCCGATGGGCCTGACCGAGAACATGTCGGCCACCTACTTGTCATCAGGCAATCTATGCCTTGATTTTTTCTTCCATGTCGTTCCCGACACCCCATCTGACTCCATCATTGACCGGCTCCGATTGGCGTGGTTGCACAACCCCTTGACTACTCTCAAGCTCATCTTCAACCTCAGGGGCGTGCGGGGCACCGGCAAGTCTGACAAAGAAGGCTTTTACACCTCTGCCTTTTGGCTTCACCAACACCACCCCAAAACCTTGGCCTCTAACATTCACTTCTTGGATAATTTCGGTTACATCAAGGATTTGCCCGAGATTCTTTACCGTCTTTTGGAAGGACCCGATGTGAGAAAGATCCAAAAGAATGAGTGGAAACAAAGGAAAACAGGGAAGAGCAGAAAAAACAAGTCAAAACAAAGTGAGTCCAGAGAGATTAAAATCGTGAACAGCGAGGCGCAGAGAGATGCCAATATAGAGAATAATAGTGCAAAAATTGCGAGAACTGAGAGAAAGGTTGCTATGGCCAATAAAGTTGTTCAAAGATACAGAATTGATCCTGAATTTCGATTCTTGTACGAGCGTGTGTCTGATTTCTTTGCAGATTGTCTCATGGCAGACATGCAGCACCTGAAATCAGGAGAAACCAACAAGGTCAGTCTCGCAGCTAAGTGGTGCCCATCTCTTGATTCATCATTTGATCGTTCAACTTTACTGTGTGAGAGTATTGCAAGGAAGGTATTTCCTCAAGAATTGTATCCTGAATATGAGGGTATTGAAGAGGCACATTATGCTTATAGAGTACGTGACCATTTGAGAAAGGAAGTTTTGGTGCCACTCCGTAGGATTCTTGAGTTGCCTGAGGTATATATTGGTGCTAATAAGTGGGACTTAATTCCATACAATAGAGTTGCATCTGTGGCCATGAATTTTTACAAGGAGAAGTTTAAGAAACATGATGGAGAACGTTTCTCCAAGTATTTGGACGACGTTAAGACTGGAAAGGCTAAAATTGCTGCAGGTGCATTGCTTCCGCATCAGATAATATTGGCATTGCGAGACGATGATGGTGGGCGAGTGGCAGAATTGCAATGGAAGAGAATGGTTGAGGATCTTCTCCAGAAGGGAAAGTTGAGAAATTGTTTAGCTGTTTGTGATGTTTCTGGTAGCATGTCGGGTACGCCAATGGAGGTCTCTGTGGCGTTGGGTTTGTTGACTTCAGAGCTAAGTGAAGAGCCATGGAAGGGACAACTCATTACTTTTAGTCAAAATCCAACGCTTCAAGAGGTCAGTGGTGATAGTCTTGTGGAGAAAACCAAATTTGTGAAGGAAATGGGGTGGGGTATGAACACTAGTTTCCAAAAGGTATTTGATCTTAGTAATCTAGACTAATGTGATAATCAAATAAATTAACTACGCTTAACAAATTTGATTAGGTTGAATTATGCATCAAAAGGTGGCAATTTTCTAATTGAGTATACTTGTGTGCCTCGAGAGAGAGTGTATATAATTTAGGTTAATTTTTATTTAAACCTAGATAATTAATATAGCATGATAATTGGAATTCCGTATAAGTGGACCTCAAAGCCCTAATGTTTGTGTTAAACTAAGGGAGTTTCCAATCATGGTTTTGATGATAACAAAACATAAGTACTAGTAATAGGTTTTTAATGTTGTTAATGAGAATGAATATGAGAACATAAGTTTACCATATCAAAGGATTATGATAGAAAAATTATGTTTGCAATCTTCAAGATCCAGTTCAAGTTAAGAAAAGGATCAAGACACATCGAGATTATTTCATGTATGACTTATTGTAAGATCATCTTGATCGTCTTCAATAATCTAAGAGGCTCACTATACATAAACATTTCATTTCTTTTCATAGCATGAGTCTTTACATTCAATAAAAGACATTGAATCTTTTGATTTTAAGTTAAAAGTCTCCTTATCTTTCAAATAATCATTGGAGAACATTTTGATAAGTGTTTTTTAATCATATTTGGATTAATCAAATTGTTCTTGAGTATTTGAAGTTGTTAAAATCATGCTTTTAGGCTGATTGGATAACGTATATGGGTAGTGGTTGGCCAATATAGATTAAAGTTGTTAAATTTTATATACCAGGAGTCTTGCATAAATATTGGTTGATGTTTTGTTCAACAATATGTGTACTAATCAACTAGTGATCCAACGGGTAGTGAATCTAGAGCTTTTAATACATACAGTTGTTATATTGGTCAATCAGTGTGTCGAATATAGTCATTGTAACGACTAGGTCTTGGCTCCAACAACTATTTTATGTCCTAAAAAACTATAAATAGGTGTTTTTTCATTGGTTTTTGCATAAAGAAGCTTTTAAGTTTCTTATACAAATATTTTTAAGAATTTTTTAAATCATTTGAGCATTCATGGTCTCATTTTAAGTATGTGAGACTTTTGTGATTATCAAAGAATCCATGTAAGCAAATTTTAAGTTGTAAGCTATTTTTAGGTTTGAGATCAATTTATTGGGTTTATCAAAAGTAATTTGGGTTCCTCTTCACCTTAAAGAAAGATTGAAAAGGAGTCTAGATTTGGTTTAACCTGCTAGACTAAGGCTAGATGTTGTGGTTCAATATGTAAGACACTAGACCAGGTTGAATGGCTAGGTGCTTGCATAAAAAGTAAACCTATCCCTTGGAGTAAGTGATCATCAATTTGAAACTATGTAGTGCCTCCATCTACTCCTACTTATAATGCCCTTATAATTTCCCACTATGAAAACTTAACTACCTTCCTCTTATGGTAGCTTGAGTTACTCCCCTATAGTTTCCTTCGAAATGATCACAGCAGTGATGCAAACTTAAGAGGTAAGGGTCTTATTTTGGCCTTATATTTGATGTTGGTGTATAATTCTTTCATCAAATCTGAGTAATAATCTTCATGGCATTTGATTGTCTATTCATTTACATTTTGTATCAACATTGAAAAAAGGCATTGCACATTGTCTTTTTAGCATATTACAATGAGTCCTCCATACAACCATTGTTGATTTCATTCAAAAAATGAAGATGATCATTAAAATCAAATGCAAAAGTAGCTTTTGCGCAATTAGATCTCAAATTAATGTCATATATTTCTTTTTCTCCGGTTTACATAAAAGAGTCTTATACGTATCATATGTTTCATATAACACAATTACTCACTACCTTAACCAATATTTTCATCTCATAATTGTAATTTATAAATCATATAGATGAAAAAAAAATTGTAGAATTTACAATAATGAAGATGCATTTTCCTTTTGTATATCATATATGATGTCTTTTCATCATCATCTTTAAGTTGTGAATCTTCAATTAATAACTTATTACACCACTTTCATGTTTCTCTACACTCATTTATAACCCCTTATATAATTGATAACATTTTATTGTTTCCATCCATCCTCATAACAACTAGTAATTAACCCTTATAAGCTCCCTTAAAAGAAATAATAATTTGGACCTATATTAACCTACAAGTTTCAACCAATCCCTCTAACAAGTGCTAAAACATATATATCATCTTGAGAAAATCCTCTTTCCTTTGTAGGTTATCAATACTTTTTCCAATGGCTCATATTGTTCATGGATTATTTGTCTTTATTTTTTAACCTTAACCTACAATTTTTCCCATCCTCTTTAATAAGCTTTAAAACATATATAACAACTCAATAAAATCCTCTTACCTTCTAGATTATCACCACTAGTTCCAATGGCTCATATTGCTCATGTATTTTTTCTCTTCATTTCCTAACCATAACCTAATAGTTTAGCAAGTTATATGATATGACATTTGTGCACATTTTTTATGACTGCTTACTTTATTCCCTTATATGCATGCTAAAACTATGTCATCCTTTTAACTATTTTTAAATGATCTCTTCAACTTCATAATATTTTTTATGAAAAAATAAAATGGAATTAAAAAAATTAAGAAGCTATTTATGATAGCCTAAACCAAATATAGAAGGGAGGAGAGATTGCACGGGAGACTACTTGACATGATTTATTTAAGTTACACCAACATGTTAACTAGGAATAGTCTAATCTTGTTACTCTTCTAGCTCAATGATTCCATTTGTATTGATTACCTTTACTAGCTTTAATTTCAAGTTTTGATTCTTAGATTCTTGTCTTGCTAGCTTTTACCCTAAACTCTCAGGAAAAGGTTTCAGTTTTAATCGAGTTACTCCAACCTATCTACTAATTGTAGTTTATTCTTTTTGCCTTATTCTCTTCCTCAAATATTTTCTTAATTACTATTTATGGAATAGTATTTTGAATTTTACCCCCTCCAACATTTTACTTATCTTTTTTAGCTAAATTACCTTTTACCACTAGTCCTTAACTAGTTTTTGTTAGACCCAAAACATTTTTACCCTTAACCCTCATCCCTGAAGCATCTTTTACATTGTCTTCCTCATTACTTTTACTGGTTCTAGTTTCTATTAAAAATCTACTTCCTCGCAATTTTCTATTAAAAATCTCCCTAAACTCCTTCACCCTCTTTTCAAGTGTTTTCCAAAACAACTTGAAAGTAAGTGGTTGGAGATCTTATTCCCTTGTTACTCAATTTCTACTCTCCTTTGTCTAAAAAGGGATCCCTAATGGTTGCTCCACTGCTAGAAATCCTAAAAGAAGGTGCCAAATCATAGGTTATGACTTTGATCAGTTATTTACTTAGTAAAAGACAAGTTTTCCTCTTGGTTCAATCGTAGGCCATAAAATAATTAGAAAATGCAAGATTAAAAGAGGTGTTATTGAATAAGGACAACTTGTTTTTATTCCTTCAACTTACGAGTTGCTACTTAGAGAGTTATTAAATGGGGCCCTAGCATATTGATAGTAATCTGATCTTTATTTGATTTAAGAAACTGGGTCTCCCTACGGAAAGTATAAAGGAGTTTCATAACCCACTCTAGATTAATCTACATAACATACTAGTGGAATATCGGTCCATTAATGGTTGGAGCCTCCTTGCAAGTTATATTAGTAACCTATATATATGAATGAGTACACTACAATAGAAGGAGAATCAGATATGCAAGAATATATGTGATAGTAAAAATTTATAGAGGTCTTCTTAACATTATTCACATTTATAGACTTAGTGAACACCTCCCTTTAGTTGGGGATATAATCAAACTCTCTTATTCTTGGAAGTATAGTATAACTTATGAAGTTAAAATGTGGAGATTAACAGGAAAAAGATTTACTCGAGGTGATTATCTGAAGTTGATAGGGCTTAAGAGCTTAGTGAAAGTGAATGCAAATATGATAAAATTATATGTAGAACAAATTAAAGGGTCCATTACGCTTCCATACCTGTATCTTTAGTAATTTGACCGTAGCTTTATCAGGTTTTTATCGAGTCTTTTACGAAGTGTTTCAACTCCAACCTTAAAGTAAGGTAACTACTTTTGATGCTTCCTTCAGCAAAGACCAGCACAGCCTTAATTCATTTCCTACGTTAAGGCGTATACTAAAGTTGATAGGAGAAGAGTATAGTTTTTAATTTGTAAATTGTAAACTGTATTTGCAAAAAGGAGAGATTTTATTTCATAATGGCAGATGATATAAAGATGAAATACATAGAGATTGTATCCCCCTTTACTACCCTAAGGAGCTTATTTATAAAGGTGGACTTGAAGTTCGGATTCCAAAAGTAACAAAAATTACATCTTTATCAACTTTTTCTAAAAAGCAGACTCTATCTTTATCTGAGATTTTCTTTCTTTTGAGTGGCTAGAGAGATTTCCTTCTTATCTTCTTATCTGGGATCCTCTTTTATCTTAGTAGCTGGAGAGATTTCCATCTTGTCTTTTTTTAAGAGTCAGAATCACTATATGTACAGATACCAGATGGTTCAGCTTTATCTTTTCCTTTAGTTGTTTTCCATCCGCTTGTACAAGAATGACAGATATTTTCTTTATGCTTTCGGAGACGGCAGAATCTTTTTTATGCTTTAGGGCTAGATCTTATCTTTCCTCTTTCAATCATGCTTATCTTCATTCTCACAAAGTTTTCAACAGCTAATGGTGTCCTTTTAATCGCGACTATCATTAGCGAGGAAAAATTGCTTTTTCCAGCATATGTTCGAAATCCCTTCTTAAATTCTACTTCTATTCCAAAAATGACTGTCCTCATCCCGATACCTCTTATGTAATGAATATCATTTTCACTGTATTTAGAAAACTCCTTTCGTAATTTAGTATCGACCACAATGTTACGAATGTCGTATCAGCATTGGTACCATATTGGGTTCTGGTATGGTTGTAGTGACCCAATTCCTACGCTTAGGAATCCACCAATTTAGAGAGCCATATTTGTGAATCGCATTGCATATACATACTTAACA
>JAOQMM010000009.1:2388414-2403972 GCA_027563515.1 Erythroxylum platyclados | reverse complement strand
CATAATTATACCATTAACAAATCATATAGTATCAGTGGAAGACAAACACCCTCTTATGAATGACATAACTAAAATAGGTTTTGCCACCCCGGAGTGTACGTGTTCATATAAGGATGATAATTTTCCCTGCTAAATTGTGCCTTATTGAAGTCCGCAAGAGTTCCTTGCTCCCTATAATATATATCCTCCATCATTGTTCTTTCCATTTCTTGTTGGCATTTAACTTTCTTGATTCCTCATAGTCGCCTTATAGTGTCCAAAAGATGTGCCTTCGACCTATGTCCAAACTTCCTTCCCTTTTTTTTTTAATAATCTCTTAATCCTTAGACTAAAAGAATTAGACTAATCCTATGCCTCCCTGGCAACGGTGCTAAAAAAATTATTGTCTGATTTGCAAGCTTACAATTTATAGCCTTCAAATACTACAAGTGCATGGATCAAGATTTGTAATAAGTGAAGGGTCGATCCCACGAAGAGGGTGAACTAATCTAATCCTAGATTATCGAAGGATAGAAAATTATTAAAATGAAAATAAAATTGGACAAGAAATTAAACACGAGAATTTGATTTCAAGAAACTAATTTTGTAATTTAACACAAAAAGAAATTAAAATTGAGCAACACAAAAAAGTCACAATGGAAATATATCAAAAGAAATTACCAAGTTATGAGAAAGGGAATTTTCCCTATCATTAAGGCTAACCTAGCCATTTATGTGTTAACGGGGTATCGGTTCTAAACTATCGTACAGTTGATTACTCTCTCTCAAGTTATAACCATTAAACTCTAAATCATAAACCCTAATTGAATTATGAAAATTGCAATCTCTCAATTAACAAAAGACCTACAACCCTAATTAGATCTTTCTTAAGCCCTTTAATAAACTACCGGGTCTCACAAAGGATCTCTCTTCGCACAATAACCGATATGATTAATCATGTGGTCTATTGGATCACCTAACTCTCATTAACCCAATCCAATCATTTTTATCCAGTTCACCATCTCGGTTTATTACCAAAATATGCAATTACTGCAATTAATCATAACACCCAATCAATAAAACACAAAAACGACTATATTAACATTAAATCAAGGTCAAATCCAGAAGGAAGAGTTAAAACATCATCAACAATCCAAAATCCATCATCAAACAATCCATTTCAATCTTATACATTAAATGAACAAAAATGAAAATGGAAAGGAGAAAGAACTTGGATCGGATAATCCAGAAGGTAGCAGCGTCAGGAGACCCACTTATCTGGGAAGGCAGCAGCATTGGAAGACCTGCTTCTTCTCCTCTTCTTCCTCTTCCTCTTCCTCTTCCTCTTCTCTCTTCTTTCTCTCTCCTTAAGGGTTTTCCAAAAGTGACAGAAATGAAGCTCTTTTTAAGGTTATATCTTTTTCCTTTATATAGTCTTTCCAATTAGGGTAACCCTATGATTTTTTCCAAGTCTGAAAGGTCCAAAAAGTCCCTCGAAAACTTAAAATCGAAAGCATCCCCGCATATATCCACATGTAGGCCACAATAGTGGCCTTTAGTGGCACTATCGTGGCCAAGATTTTGGCCTTTTGTCATAATTATGGCAAATTATACCACGATCGTGGCACCTCCATCATCCTTCTATCACGATCGTGGCCTTGGGTTAGCTCCCAGGTCTTCTCTGAATCTTTTCCGTTTTCCACTCTTTACCCTGAAACATTAGCAAACACACCAAAGCACCTCAAAACTATAAAATTGAAGATCAAAAGCATGTTATAACCCATAAAACACTTAAAACACAAATATTTAATAACTAACACAATTCTAACCTAAACACGCACTAAACAATCAAATTAACAACTAAATATAAACTAAACCACCCACAAAAACACGATGCAATCTACAACTATCACTTTCATCTTTACTTTATGTTTTATTAACATTTATTGTCTATACAAGTGAGGGTTCTAAAATGTATCTCTTCAGGCCTACATCACCAGGAGGAATGGTACATTCAATTGTGCAATTAGATAATAGTTAAGATTTTATTGACGTATGTGGGACGAATCTAACTTCAAATTCTCTAAGCTTTACTAACCTGAACTTTTGGCTTATGCAAGATTATTATAATGGCAGAACTTGCCATTTAGGTAGATTTATCAATGATTGATACACTTTGGATGATAAATATCAAAAGAATGTATTCACTGTGCCTTTTTCACTCAAAATCTTTATTGAATAACAAGGCTTATAAACTATCTTGTAGACTTATATACAAAGGTCTAGTAGGACATTTATGTACTATTTTAAGTAAGATTTTGTATCCTAATAGCCTGTTTAGAATACTAATTAGTGTGTAATATTCTTCTTTTAATTTCTTGTAGTAGACTAGTGGAATGTATGACACTTAAATAGAAAATTTTTAACTTTCCCTTTTCATTTTCTTGTTATCTTTTGTTCATTTGTAAGTAAATTTCTTTTCTCAATTAAAGCATTAAGATGGATTACAAGCCTAAAGTTAATGTCCCCTTTGGTCTTTTGAATATATTTCTCTAAGGGAGTTTTATGCAGAACAGTATATAGATGATTTCGTTCACATTCCAAGCCAATCCGTTTGCTTCTTGTAACTAACTTTGAATGAATTTAAATATGTTTTCCATGTATCACAACTAACATAAGATGTTGGTTCTGTTTCAACATGTTAGTTGTGTTGCTTTGTATCAACATCCATCATTATTGTTGGTTTATCTTATTACTTACTTTACCTTATCAAAGTCCTAATAAAAGTAGGAAACTTCACATGTTTTTATAAGAAAGCTTATTTGATTAATTATTTTTTTCTAGAGTACTTTTTAAGAAACATAAGGTAAGTTTAGGTCCTAAAATTTAATGTTAATTCGTTGATTCCTTTAACCCCACAAACAACAAATAAAATCTACCAATTGAATTGCACCCTACTCACAAAGGCTGCCACGGAAACATATATTTGAAAATATATGAATTCCCATCTAGTCTATTTAATATATCCTTCTTAAGTTACCATAGTATGAATGGAAGCGCTTTTTGAATTCTTTCAAAATTTACTTTCAAATGATTCAAAAGTAAGATGATGTTTCATACTATAGGAACTTATTGCAACTTACTATGAAACAACGGGTCTTTGTTGTATTTAAATAGTTCTTTGACCTTAAAGTATATGAGATCATTAACTTCTTAAGTAATTTTCTGTTCTAACAAAAGATTTATTTGCCCTTAAAGAGATTATTAGCTTCTTGATTAATTTTCTGTTCCAACAAAAGATAGCAAATTTGAAACTTTCTTTTATTTAAGTTGAACGTTAGATATTAGAGCTTGGATGTTTGCATCTTTTGTTCAATGATTTTGAGTTTCATTAGTACCTGTTCCACGCCCATTACGAGTCTAAAAAAATTTAGACTATCTGTTTAGTCTTTGTTATTTTATAGTGGAACATCTAACTCTATAGCTAGCAAGGTTATAGGTAAGGTTCTCTTGAAATCATCATGTGATATGAGATCTTTTAATTGATTCTTTCTTAAGAGTTATGTTACGCTTGTTAAGAATTATGATATTAATACTCTAATTACAAATGCAGTCAAGTGTTAAAGCTCATAATAGCAAAGGCACATTTGAATCGAATATTACATTTCTTACTTTTGAATTTGGAGGTATGTTTAAAACTCACTACTTGAATTCTAGTTAAAGTCTAAGTAAAAACTTAGATACGTTGATTGTAGATACCTAATTGAACACTTTATTAACCTTATTAAAAACTAGTTTTAGACCACCATTAAAACTATCTGTACATAATGGCATTAAGTTTACTAATTATCAAATGACTTAAATTTTTATCAAAAGCTATAGGAATTTTACATCAATGTAGTAGTCCTTATATCCCTTAGTATAAAGGAATGTCTTAAAGAAAACATAAGCAATATTTGGATATTGCTATAGCCTTGAGATTTTACATAATAATAAACTTGCTTTAGATATGCATATTATCATAATGAAATGTTATGACATAATCGGAAGTGGCTTTCACGTCTTGCTCTGTAAAAATTAATGTACGTATGGGTTTTGGAAATTGGTTAATGCCTATTCTAAGCTAGATCATATTTCCTAACCATAAAACCTTATTTGTCATATATCTTATTATAGAGTTTGTTATGATCTACCAAGTAATTGCATTCTTTAGTAGAATTCAAACTTTGTATGTCAATTTTTATTTACCATTATGTTATTTACAACATTAATTGCATCTACTAATTTAGTAACGTACTTACAATTGTATAGCTATATGGACAAAAGTTGGATGACTCATCGAAAATGATCCAATCACTTCTTATATGTATTATAATTTAAATTTAACACTTCTTTTCTCAAATTACAAGATGGATGAAGATGCAACTAATGAGTGACTATGTTGTAAATGGTAAAGTTATGTAGTGTTCTCTTTAATCAGAAACTATATCAATACTCATAATATTTTTAGTTGATTTTAACTAATCTTTTTAAATAATTACAAGTTTATAGGCATGGACAACACTAGACAGTCATTCGAGTTATGCTATAATATTTTTTTAGTCAAAGCATGACATAATATAATTTATAAATTGATCTCTTTATTTAATGTTTTGTTTTTAAAGATTGTTCAAGTTGTCATTAATATCTTGTATAAGAACAAAGGATCATCCTTGAATGTTATATTTTTTTGTTGGTATAATTTAATGATTTTCATATAATTTCACTTTATATATACAATGCTCAATATTTTGAATTAATAATATTTTTTACGATTTAATTTTATAATAATAAGAAAATGATTTATAATTAAGAAAACATGTCGATACATTATATACAAAACATATTGTTCAATATCAGTTATAAAAAATGTAACAAATAACATATCATGACATTATTACAAATGTAGCAAATACATTATGAAAAATGTAGCAAATAAGATTTGGCTACATTATAAAAACTATAGTTAAAAATATTTGGCTACATTTTAGAAAATGTAGCTAACAATATTTGGCTACGTTTTAATATAGCTAATAGCATATAGCTATGAAGATAAAAACATAGCTAAAAACTATTGCCTACATTTTATTTTCATTTTCAGTCATTTGGTGCCAAATTTTTCCATGCCAAGATTTGATTTTTAGCTACGTTTTTGTAACGTTTTAATTACGAAATAATAGTTTTTGTCTATGACTTATGGAAATGTCACCTATAGTTTTTAGCTATGAAGAATCGACAACACTTTATGCGACAGAAACAGAAACATCACTAATAACTATAGACAACGTTTTTTAGACAATTAGCTACGTTTTTTTATAGCCAATTGTCTACTTTGTTATAGTGTATGGCTTTCTTAGGTGAAAAGCTCCTTTGTTACTATAACTTAGGTCTTGCCTTATAAAATTCTTTACTTTAAAAAAAATCTAGAAATGTGTAATAAACATAAATTATAACTATAAATTAGTTATAATTAATATAAAATTTTTTACATCATATCTTATCCATAATTTTAATAGAATAACAATTAATCAAAACAGGAAAATTAATTTTGATACAAAGATAAATCACAAGGGAACATTATTATTTTCCATAGCCCCAAAAGTCCATCTCTCCACGAAGCGAGAGTTGATTAACGGGATGAACTGATGATTCATTTGCATCCCCGTACCCCACTCCCTTAGAAGAATCTTCATTCTCCATATGAGAAGTAACAATCCGATCAAGCATAGCCCATTGATTCAAGCCCTCATGATCTCTTCCTGTAAGAACTTGAGTGGGTTCGCATGTGCTCACCTCTAGTGCTGGCTGACAAGTGGCTTGATACCTAAGACTTCCACTCCCACTCTCGCAGTCCCTAGTGTTTGACATAAGTTGCTTAACCATGCCTGGTGTGTCGGAAGAGAGAGTTGAGTAGTCGTAGCCTAGAGACTTGCTATGACTTGGCATTAAGGCTTGAGATTGGAATAGAGAATACTGAGAAGTCGTGTGTGGGTAGAGAAGGGCCAGCTCAGGTTTACTATTTACTTCAAAGGGTTGGTCAGTACCATGCGTGTGATTTTGATTAAAAAGGGAATGGGTGTCTGTGTGGATAAAATTGTGAGGTTGAGTAGTACATGAGTTGATTTGTTGGTCAGATGAGTTAATGCTTGTTCCTCCTTCGTTTCCAAGCTTGAATAAATTTTTCTTCTTGAATACCCTGCATACGACCCACCCATCCTCCTGCACATGTATCGTGTGTAAAAGAACTTGGGCAATTATTGTTTTTTAGGTGAGAATTAATTTACCACCATGCTGTTGCAGAATGATTTAGATGTTGTTATCTGAAACAAACATGATTGTGATATGCATAATGCTCCAAATCAATTTCACTTCTAATCTTTAAAGATTAGTAGCATTTGTTGGCCTTGGGAGTATTTGGGGACTGATTAACATAAACATCTAATTCTTATGTGTAATTTGAAAGGATAGAATAAATTAGTAGTTACCTTATATGAATTTAGAAGATTTCAAGGGGTAATTATTTATACCGATGAATTTAAAACAGATCTCTTATCACTATTGTTATAGAATTAATTGCTAATTTTGATGTACCTAAAAATAAGATGCACTAATTTACGTAAATTTAAAGGTCAAACTTATATACCTAAGCTCAGTAAATGGTGAAAACACTTACACTAGAGCTTCCTTGATCATCACCATCTTCTAGTCTGTACTCGTGCATGATCCAGTCAGATTTCTGGCCATGTGGTGCTCTTCCCCGATAGAAAACAAGCGTTTTCCTCATTCCAATTTTCTTATAGCTGTTCCTAATGCATTTATCCCTACCAGTTGCCTTCCAAAACCCAGCATTTGTAGCTCTATTTGTTCTTGACCCAGTTGGGTACTTCCTGTCCTTGTGACTGAAAAAGTACCATTCGTTTTGTGGGGTTGACCCGATCCTACATCTTTCTACACATCATGGAACACAAATTACTTGAGCTCTATGTTATATAAAATTATATCCAAAAGGAATGAAAAAGTGTGCACAAGATTGTATATTTAATATTGTTCCAACGTGATGATCTTAAAATGTCTGAACTTTAATGATCTTTTTAGTCATTCAATTAAATATATTATCTAAAATTACTTAACTCGAATCTTATCTTCTCCGTGCGTCAAACGGGATGTGTATTGATTGATAGACTGCGTCGAATTAGGTGTATATCTTCATAAAATTGGTCAAAACGTAATTAATTCATACATATCAGTAATGCATGCAATTTCTTTGTTTATTTTAGAATTTGAAAACTCGAGCTTTTCTATTATGCATGACTGCATGCCCTAAATAACCAAAATCCAAGTAAGAACCCTTGTATACACAATGATGGCAGCATTTGATTGGTTACATCTTAGAATCAAAACCAAAGTAATAGCCTTAAATGATTACGATGAGGGAAATCCAAAGTAGACGACTGTGA
The DNA here is from genome assembly GCA_027563515.1 of Erythroxylum platyclados. Classification (NCBI taxonomy): domain Eukaryota; kingdom Viridiplantae; phylum Streptophyta; class Magnoliopsida; order Malpighiales; family Erythroxylaceae; genus Erythroxylum; species Erythroxylum platyclados. The sequence goes on along the minus strand of JAOQMM010000009.1, from coordinate 2,396,497 downwards.
ACTACGACGACTTTGAAGATTAATTGTTCAAATGTATAGATCAACTCCAAAATTGAAGGAATACCATAAATATCATTATGCAACGTTTGAGCTTAGCATCAAACTACTAGACAATTACCTCGCAACTCCCAAGGCTCCAACTTGTTTAAGTCGATCTCTCGAATGACCTCCATGTCAAACTTTTGAAACGAAAGCTTCTTCTTCAGGTAATAATGAAGCAATTCTTCGTCGGTAGGGTGAAACCGAAACCCTGGAGGGACACCACCATTTGACGAAGCCATTACCATGCAGCTTACTCAATGATTCCTTGAATGATCAACAAGGATGAGTATTAATGAGCTCTTTTCTTCACTAAAACTTTGATATTACTCTACAGTAGGTTATAAAGATGAAAGCGGGCAATCATTTGGTACTTAAGATTATGGCAAAGGGTTTTATATACGGTAATGGTTGTCAACGGGTGCCAAAGTGGTGAAGGGAGAAAGTTGACTGCCGGTCACTACGCCGGCGGGATTGGTTAAAGATATCGTAAAAGGCAAGCATATAGTTGGATATTATTATTATTATTTTGACTATAGTTTAGCTTTGAGATGGTTCCATCTCCACTTGCTCGTTGGAGCGTGTGGACATGCTAATAAATTATTCATATTTTTGTCTGTTTAAAGTTTATAATGCAATAGCCATATGTTATTATGTACACATAAAGAGTACAAGGCAAATCGCTTGGTTATTGTTCATAATCATGGGAAAATATATGAGGAATGTAAATCTTTGTTGTGCACTCAATTTCTGACTAACCATATCATAGTTCCCTCCACGGGATGAAACAATCTGTTTATGAATATGCAAGTGATTTATCTACTTGTTACTGAATCCAAGAAATGCAGTTCCATATAAATTACTTCTTTCATAACTAATTTGATCATCAGGATTCATTTGTGTCGGGCATGCCATTTGGAGAGAAAGGAACTAGAAATTGTTTAACAAGGCTATCACAGATAAGTATATCCTAATTCACAAGCTTCATTGATAGATAAGGGAAACCCTGGCAGCCCATCATATTGAAGAACATTTGAGCTCATTCTCATGAAGACAATGGAATCTTTAATTCCCTAGTTATTTCCCTCAGGTTATATATAAGGCATTATTTCTTTTTGCTTGACCCAGCTTTGTAAGCACACAAAATGCCTTTTATGGCTTTAGTGAACTCTTTTACCTTTAAAAAAAAAAGTTACTATTATTAAGGGGATGGGCTAGAGTGATATGTTCTAACCTATCACTAAATCCTTTACTTGAACCTAACCTTTCAATCATGTTTATTTATTTTTTTAGCTCCCGACCTTTGTTATTCATTCCCCGTCTCATCTTCTTTGGTCATTTTCTACCATTATTGAAAATGGCCTCTCTATCCTCTTCTTCTGGAGACATTGCTTCCTTTCCTCCGCCAAGCCCTAACCTTAACGCAACCCATGCCTTTCCAACTTTGCCAAGCTCTGGTTCGAGTAAGGCAACGACTCCAGTGGAGGAAAGCCAAGATAATAACAAGATAGTCTGGAATAAGTTGGCGACCCACAAACCTTTAACAAACATTTATGTACTCCTTTCTCCCATGAATATGTTCTAGTCCTTCCTCTCAAGTAGATTCTGCACATGTGGAGTGAAGAAATGAAGATTTTTGCATCCCCTCAACTTAGATTATAATCAAAACTCTTCTCATCAAGAGGTTTTTTAAGCGATGCACAGATAACGATAGTCAATGGGTGAAGTGGGTACATCAGTCTTTTTCAAAAGGAACAAGTATATGGTCTACTAAGATTAGTTCCTATACTTTATGGTCCTTGAAACAAGTATTGCTTATTCAAGATGAGGTACAAGCTTCCATAAAGTACAAGATAAGAGCTGGGAGAAGGACGTCATTTTGTTTTAATCATTGGTATCACAACGGACCACTTTACAAGTTGAGCCAATTCTAATCTCTCAAAACAATTATCATGTTAGACACCAAGATGCATGCTCTAATAAGGGATAGTACATGGTTTTGGCTTGCACACACCTCTAGAGGCTCCAGAGAACTCATGGAGAGTTTCCAAATTACTTACATAAATCATCCTGAAAAGGTATAGTGCAATGGTTACCAAATGGGAAACTAAAATTTAAAATGTCTTCCTGAAGGAAATTACTATTAGGTCCACAAAACAAATACAGTAAACCAATTTGTTATGGGACCTACACCTTATTCTGTCTAAAACATTTCATATGTAGCTTGCAGTTAAAAAGAAGCTAAGTACTAAAGATTCCTTCAAATTTCACATAAAAAATAGGAATTATGAGTTATATATGCTCAACCATGAGGATTTAGACAAAGTTCTCTTTAAATGAAACTTCTCTTCATCCTTATCAAATTTAGTTATAAAGATTTTTATAGTGCAATGTAACTACCACAACTGATCCAATGTAATTAACTAGGATTTTCAAGAATTTTTTCAAAGTATTTTTAGCATCAGTTTATTACATTCACTGTGAAAGGAACATGAGATTATTACCATTTTTTGTTTATAGAGAGAAGGACTCCAACTTCTGACTAGGACTTTTACAAAACTGCCCTTAGATCTTTCCTTTTTTGGCAAGTTACCTTCTGAAATAGGATGAGGGTCTCAACTCCAAAGATAGCCAGAACATGACTCTACAACCACATTCAACTAAAGGGCTTGAGCAATCAAGGGAAAGAGGAAAAAAATCTCAACTCGGAGGATTTTCTTGAGTTAGTTTGCGACTCTCAAGCATTGAAAACTGGTGATATTTCAACTCCAAAGACTAGTCAAGCTAAACCCTCCACCAATGGTCATTTTAGAGGTACATGGAAGAATAAAATAGCTACTCAATAGATTGATTGTAGACTCAAACACTATGAGGGAGCTATGGAGGATGGCATTTTAACCCAACTTGTAGATCTACTTAAAACATATGCATTTATTTGGTCCTTTGCATTAGTTGGTTTCGTTTGGAGTAAAATATTAGCCTTTCCACTAGTGTAAACACAGGCAGATCTTAGAATAAGGTCATTAACATGTTGGTGGACAACCTATGTTCCTTTAGAAATGGAGGCTAAAGGTTGAACTCGACAAAGGCAACATTGAAAGCATGCTAATTTGGGTGACTTTTCATAATGTAATTAGGAGATGATAAGGAACTTTTAAGAATGGAGATAGCCATTTTCAATCCATGGAAACCTAAAAATTTTAACAAGATATGGAAGCCAAAAGGAAAAACCTTCAACATAAACAATTACACTGAGCTAATGGTACTAGATAACACCCTTGTACTTGCACATTGAGCAATGATTTGAATATACAAAGGTGAATGAGGTAAATTCAGTATAAATATAAGAGAATGAAGTGGATAATCCTAAAATGAAAATCAATTGATACTACAAACAATATCATTGAGCATAACACACATGTATTAATGGGAGATAAAGAGATTGGTACTTCTATTTTCTTTAGTGATGAAGATACTGAAGAACCTATAAAATAAAAAGAAAAGGAACAAAAACCTTCAACCAGTGACAAAAGAAGATCAGGAAGCAAGAAAAGGAAAAGTAGACTAATGGGGTCTTAACCTCTTGTCTGATAGCTTGTTAGTTTTAATCTAGAATGTAAAAGGGTTAAATGTTTTAAAAGGCAATTTGTAAAAGAGGTTATCCTAGAGAAGAAGCCACTAATTGTAGGCCTTATTAAATCCAAAACAAGGATACCTCAACAAAAAAAGGGTTTTAGGTTTTTAGGCACTAAATAGAAGATTACTTGAATCATACTCACCATTACAATGGCAGGATTATTTGTGCATATAATTTAAACAATGGCATTATAAACACAAAAGGCATACATTTGAATTGTCAGATCCAATATACTAATACCCATTTTTATATGTCAATAATATATCCTTCTAATTTTATGTTCCAAAGAGTTAGATTATGGGAGGACATCAAAATTATCAATGCAAGTATGGTCAGGCCTTGGATATTGATAGGAGTTTTTAATTACATACTCTCTCCTCTAGAAGTTGGGGATGCATGATTAATCATAAAGGATCTTGCAAAGAACTTACTAAACTTATGTAGTATGTAGGCCTAGTGGCTTTGAGGTATCTAGGCTACCTGTTCCCTTGGACAAATAAGAAATAAAGGGACCTATTCGCTAGAAAAAAGTTGGATAAATCAATGGTTAATCAACAATGGCTCACTAAATTTTCGAGTTCATTTGCTCATTTTGGAGATAATGTATGCACTGGTTATTCATAGATTTAAATCTTGAATATTTGTTAACAAAATCCAACTAAAACTCCCTTCAGATTTTTTTAATGGTCTTAAAAGAGAGGGCTTTCATGAGATGGTTTACAAAATTAGGAACAGGAAGTTAAAGGCTACAAAGTTTATTAACTCATGAGGAAACTTAAAAATGTCAAATCTATAATTAAGTTATTTGTAAAGAAAAACATTATAAACCTTACCAATGCCAAGCATAATCTGAGGACTACATAGGAAAATTACTACAAGTACCCCTATGACACTACTTTAAGATCTTTAGAGACATAGAGATTGAGGGATTATAATGATGCCCTCTCACTACATAACTCAATTATTAATCAAAGTCTAGAGCAAATTGGTTGAGAGAAGGATATAGTAACACAAAAAATTTTCATTCCTCAATTCTAGCAAGAAGAAATAGAAACAAAATCTCAATGCTTCAAGGCATAAATGAGGTTGAACATAGAAACCAGGATAAGATACAGGCTATTACACTAGAACACTTCAATAATTTGATGAATTCAAAATTCAACAAAATATTTAGAGGTAGTGACATCATATGGGTTATTAAGGATAGAATTAACCAAAAAAAGAGGAACTCTATTATGACACCTTTCACTCAGCAGGAGATATTATTTACAGCTTACACCACTCTAAAGCACTTGGTCTAGATGGTCATAGTGCACATTTCTTCCAGGAGACATTGGATATTATAGGTGGATTACTAACTAAAGCAATACAAGAGTTCTTCACTTCTTCTAAAATGCTTAAAAAGATGGACAACACCTATATATGATTAATCCCTGAAAAGTATAATCCCTCCTTAATGCTAGATCACATACCTATTTCATTTTGTTACACAGATTATAAGGTGATCTCTAAACTTATTTTGAGTAGACTAAGTATGCATTAAAGACTCTTATTAATAAAACTCAAGGTGCTTTCATTCTAGGAAGACTAATTAGAGATAATATACTGCTAGATCAGGATGTGATGAAGGACTATTCATTTAAAGATATATAGAAAGTTTTTTAGAAAGATAATTCATTGATATAAAGGTTATATACAATTCTTGGTTGTCAGATTAAAAGATAAAAGTATATCTATTGATCTGGTATACTACAAACATTTTCTAGGATCAAAAGTTTTATTCTCAAAATTAGTTTCTTTAAAGCCGTCGACACCATTTGATGGGATTTCATTGAAAATTGCCTCCAAACTTTTGGTTCCGTCACAGTTTGTGTAGAGCAGAATATTTGGGGTTGAATATCCAAAACCCTACCTTCAAATATCTAGGTATTCCCGTTAGCACATCTAAAGCAAAATATGTTGATTGCATTCCTCCAATTGAGTCTTTTAAACCAAGAATTAATTCTTATCAAAACCAATTTTTATCACTTACTACTCAACTGACTATCATTAATTTTTTAATGAGGAGCTTACATATACAATGGTGTGCTCATTTAATCATATAAGAGAGAGTCATAAAATATATTGAAAAATATGTTAAGGGATTGGAAAAGAAGAGAAATCTCAAGGAGTTAAAGTCAAATGGGAAGAAGTTTCCATTTTAAGGAAAGAGGAAGGACTTGGAATTGTTCTCATAACTCCTATGTAGAAAGTGTTACTCTCTAAAAGATTGTGGAAATTGATCATGGATAAATGGAATAATAAGTTCCACTTAAAGGAATTGAATAGCTAGTAGTTAGAAATGAGTATAGAGCAATCATGGAGTTTTGCACAATTGCTTAAGTTGACGGAATACAATTACCCTTCAATCAAGCATAGCTTAGGAGATGGGGAAAAATCCTAGTTCTAATTTGATAATTGGAATGATCATTGTACTCTAATAAAGAGGAATGGGCTGACAAATCTAATCTCGAGAATTTCTTTGAATGCCAAAGTTTGGTCAGTTATACAGGTTGGTGTTTTTTGTTGCAATTTTAGAGGCACCTCTTGCCTAATAAACTACCAACCTCAACTTATTCATTTGTACAGGAAGAATAACTACCAAATAACATCAGATCACATACCAATGCATCACACTACAAAATATACAAACCTTGCTTATAGGAAGCATCCTAGTATGAACTGATCTGAAGGCAAACTATTAACCTAAAAGCATCCATGATCAATTAGCTAGTGGTCATGAATAGGATTAGATTAAGGGATAGGTGGTTTTGGAAATATGATCCCATACGTCTTTTATGCAAGGGGAAGATTGATGATAGAAATTAACTATTTTGCATTGTAGGTACTCAAATGTTATCTAGAATAGGGTGTTACACACTATGATGGTGTATTGTCTTTATATGAATGGAGCTAGCTCATATTTTGGGCAACTAACAAAGCTAGGAACCTCGAACAGGATGGAATTGTATTCGAAAATTCCTTTATCTCTATGATTTATTCAATATGGAGAGAAAGAAATAGTTGTCTAAATAAGGGGATAGCTACTGAAAAAAAAAACATTTTGGTAGAAAACACTCTTAATTGGATAAGAGAACCCTTGCTAGCTAAAAATTTACACACCAATATCATTGTAGGCATGAAAAAAAGATGGCATCTAAATTTTAGTTTCCTAGCTTGCTGTAAGTAACAAATGTTTTTTGGATCATATAATGTCCTTTACATTGTAATGATGTATTAGCTTAGCTAGTGTTAACAAAATTCTATATTCATCTTTCAAAAAAAAATCATTCTTAACTAACTTCCAAAAGAATAACTTATATATATATAATTACTTTAATAAAGTTAAGTTGTATTGAAACTGAAAGATGAAACAAAAGCGTAAAAGTGAAAATTCAAAAATATTAAATCTTATAGTTATAAGAAATAAAATATTCAAAGAAATCTTAGGAAAAATAGAAAATTAAATATTTAAATTTATGTAACATTTTATTTTTAATGAATTTAAAAATAATATTAATATTTATAATACTTGTGATAGATTCAACATCAATAAAAAATTATTAAATATAAAAACAACCTTTCTATAACATAGAAATAGATCTTATAATACGTAACATTTTAACCATCTAAAAATGTATTTATTTCATAGTTTTTTAGATCATCAACTTTTAGAGCCTAAAAGAATTATGGTTAAGTACCCAATTTTATGATTTTTCTTTCAATAAAAAATTTAAAAAGTGTTTACTTATAACCTTTAGATATATAAAAGGGGTTAATAAAGTTTAATACTCATACTAATATTTTCCCTTTCCATAATACAAAATTTTAAATTTGGAAGGCTAAATAAATTAATGCTTTTTTGTCTATTTCAACAAAATAATGATAAAAAGAATTTAACTCAAATATAACCTAAAGATTAATCATCTAATTATTTTATTGATATTAAGATCAAGTTCTTTGTTTATTGTCTAGATCTTTGTTATCTTTTGATGCTTATGTTGTATGTCAATTGCTTTCATTATTACTCAATTAAGGAGGCCATAACCCAATTTTTATAATATTAAAATTTGTATTATTTATGTTTTTGCTAATCTGCAAATAAAGTGAAGGTCAAGACATAGATTGATAAACATATAAAGGTTACAGAAATTGAAGACTTAAGATACACAAGTCTAAATCATTTTAGATGAAATTTTGTATAGATATTCAATTCTTTTTAAAGTCAAGATATAGTTTTTGAAGAGTTAGAGCAGTTAATTAGCCTAAGTAGTCCATTAAGAGAAAAAACAAAAGAAACGGAGAAAAAGGAAAGTAATGAGCTATAAGATTAATTTCAAAGTATTCATCAGATAGTGATATAGAATT
>JAOQMM010000009.1:2361677-2372662 GCA_027563515.1 Erythroxylum platyclados | reverse complement strand
TTCCACTTTGGTGAAGGATTTCCCGAATTAATACTAATCGAGAGCAACAAAAAATTTTCCCTAATTACTTTAGAGTGTTAAATCCTATCTTGATGACTCAACCACTTTTATATAGCTCATGCTACATCCAATGACTATCAATTGAATGAACCATGATTAAATAGATCATTAGTAGTATTAAAAAATAGCAATCCTTACACAAGATAACTTTGGAGACCTTAAGTAAACAGATCACTTATAAAATCACCATAATGAGAATTTCCATAGACATAAAAGTAATGTTCCAAATGGATTTCTCATATTGGGTTAATTTAGTAAACTTGTTCTCTAACAAGCACCCATTTGTTTGTTTAAATATCCCTATACTTTATTCTATGAGATCGACTACTTACTTCATAGGGACAAACATAACATGTGATAATCTTTTTACATTCTATTGATGGCTAATCTTTATAGAATAATTTAGGGATAATACATAAATGCAATATGAATCTAATAATTATAATCTCATTGTAATTTCATTTACAATGTATAATTATCCCATGACTTTATCATATATATATAAACTTTTTGTTTCAAACTTCAGTGCACAAGGCTCTCTACTTTGTAGAATATGTACAAGATAACGAATGTCTTTAAATAATTATCACTAAACTACAACAAAACATATTGGCTGTATGGTATATACTAACAAATTCATTAAAGAGCAACACAAAATACATTTCTCTATATACTCTCTATCATGGTATCAAAACTCAAGTTATCTTCTAATTTTTTTCTCACTCAAATCCATTTCTCAAAACAACTCAAAACATAAATATGTCTATAGATCAATTTATAAAAACAATTTTATTGACTTTAAATTTGTTTAGATTATTACAAGAAATAGGAATTTTGGCTAAATTTTCTTTTGTTAAGATTGAAATTCGTAGCTAAAGGTTACAATTTAACTAAGAAAATTTAAAATCGTAACCTATTAAAATAGTATCTCAAATAATAATTTTTTTAACCATTAACTATATTTAGTGTAGGCTACATTTTATATTTGTAACTAATAGCTTCTGGCGACATTCTTCAACGATGAATAACATTGAGTATTAAAAAAAATTTAGCTATGAAAGTAACTAATGTCAATGTTTTTTAACTTTGAACCTAGTTTTATAGCAGAAAATTTTTAACTATGAAATATTTTTTTTAACTAAAGATCAAACTTGTTCCATATAAATCTATGGTAGCACAACTCCTTCACCTAAAACAAATGAGACTTGCTCCAGTACATCTACCAATTCAACAGAATTTCATTGAAGAGAAAATAATGAAAACTTGGTATATTGTTATATGAATGTGAACTTTTTCTTTTACTATTGCCTCCCTTATTCTAGGATTCACCACCTTATACCAACTTTGGACAACACTCGAATGTCACTTCTTGTAACAAACAACTACTTGTCCTTTAATTTTTGGATGACACTTTCACATTGCCTAAAAAGGCCACTCAACCATCACAGATTATCTCCTCAATAATAAAATACCTCATGAAAATCAGAGACCTTAATTTTAATAAAGACTACTCTTCTCCCCCAATAGGTTGCCCAATGAATTATGAAGCCTTCATCAATATTATCATGAATCGTAACTTACTACCATTGCCCACATATTTATATGCAAATCTCCTCCTTTATAAGCAATGGTTGTTGATGTTTCACTAACCCTCAATTGCTTCCACTGATGTAGCCTTACTTTGATGAAATTTCTTAAAAGCTAGCACCATAGATGGAGTGATAGGCATCACTCATCTAGTTTTGGAAGACACAGAATTGTGAAAACTTTATTCTACCTAAACTTAGAACACTAACTTCCCTTTTTCCCAAAATTTTAATAGGACTAGGCTTAACTAATGGTTCAACATGCTACCCAATCCAAGTTATTAATATATCTCAATCCAAAACCCTTATTATATAAAATCAAACCTAAGCCAAATACCATACACCCATGTCAAATACCCAAATAAGGAAAATTACAATAACCTTATCCCAATAATGCCAATATGTTGGAAATAAGGATATATTATTGCAAATTTAGGTATCGTTAATTAAGAAATAATCAATCCACCTTATTGTTTGACCAAAAGATTTTACACAACTTTTTTTTGCTTTTAACATTCAACTAAAAACTAACATTTCCTCATTTACATTAAGGGATATCATTGAATGGTTACTTGATACTAGTCCATTAGTTCACATGATTCTCATTCTATAATTTGTTGAATTTGTGACTATATATCAAAGTTTAAATCAAATGATTTGGTAATTGTAACACTCTTCATATCTCTTCCATTAGACACTTCATACTATCCATACACCTCAAACCCTTACATATATCAAGGTTTTAGTTGTACCTCAACTGATCGTGAATCTATTATATGTTGCCATGTTTGTAAAGAAAATTCTTATTTAATTGAATTTACTCCTCATTATATTATAAATGACCTCATAACTATGATACATTTTCTTACAGGTGAAATCCACCAAAATCTCAACCCAAATTCCAATCACTTTCAAAAATCATATTGCTCTTAAAGCCAAACAAGCTACTCTTGATCTAGTGACACTAATGTCTTAGTCATCCTTACATGCCACTTTATCAACTTTATCTCTTCTTTCATCAAATAATTATAATGTAATATGATAGGTGTAAGTTATACTATGTTTTGATAGATGTTTAAGTGTGCTTTTGATATTTCTTAGATGATTATTATGTATATAGGCTTAGAATTATGTTATTATTAGTGTTTGTTTATATTCCAAGTGTTTGTATGGTTTTAAGCATGATTTGGATCTTAATTTTATGTTTCAAGAGGTGTTTGATATGTGTTTGAGTGTAAGCCACGATCGTGATAGAGAGCACAGACAGCCATTCTAGCAAATTTCAAATTTTCTAACACACGACTCTTTTTGTAATTTTAACGTTTTAGGGTTATTTTTGGAACCAAATTAAGTGGGTAAAACCTAGAAGGAACCCTAAAAGCCTCAAGAACTATTTAATAACATAAAACTCTCAAAAAAGGCAGCCACCATCTTCCAAATTGAGAGAGCAAGAAGGAGGAGCAAGAAGAGCAATCTAGAAATTCCAGATTTCAAGTTTCAATTCAAATCAAGTTCTTCCTTTCTTTCCTCTATTGTTTCATTAAAATTGATGTGTAAATTGGATTTGAATATGTTTTTCAAGTTTAGGATGCTCTAATTTTTAGATTTGGATTTGTTCTTAATTTGTTTTGTGATTTGATTATTGTTGATTTCAATTCAATTTTCTGGTGTTGTGATGTTTGGGTATGTTAATACTTCGATAATAAATTGAGAGAGTGAGTCAAAAGTAATTCGATTAGGTTACATAACAAGAGTTAGTGACCTAATAAGTCTCACAAATATCAAATTGGTAATCATAAAAAGAGAGATCTTGTGTGAAAACCCAATTATTCGATAAATCACTTAAGAACTAGTTGAAAATGTTAGGTAGATTTTGCAAATTTTGAGGTACAAAATCTGGCATTTTGTAATCAATTAGGGATAAAAGATTAAGTCTCGAGAGAGAGTAATCAGTCCTTCGAAAATCTGGAATTAACATCGAATTGAATCAGTAGCTGTTAGGGAGTAAAATAACGATAGAATGAATCCTTAGCTTCATCCTTAATGTTCCTTACATATTTATGGTAGCTTATTTGTTATTTGATTATTTGCTTAGTTTCATTTAGTTGTTTTAAATTTTGGATATTTTATTCAATTCATATCCTAATACCTTAGACAAAGTTAGGTTCACTTAGTTCTAACTATTTCCTTATGGGATCGACACCTTTAATACTACAAGTTTATGACCCATATACCTGCAGATATTGGGAGTTTTGTTAAATGTAAAACTTGCTCAACATAATAAATCTTTATAAATCATATTTTTAAGGAAAATATCTTGTCTTTCTTTCTCTTTATCAACTCGTGTCTCCATAAAACCTTTCTAACTTATTTAGTGTAATAGTTGGGGACCCTTACCCTTCCTCTTCCATTTTGACTCGTAATACTTAATCATCTTCATTGATGATTTTTGTTCATATATATAGAGATATTTTCCTTGACCCATTAGTCCTAAGTAGTTTCCCACTTACAATATTTTAAAATAATAACTAATACTCTTTTTTCCACCATCAAATTTTTTCAATGCGATGGTACACCTAAACTAATTAAAGGAGCCTTTGTAAAATATCTCACTACTCAAAGGATATCCTACTATGTCTCTTGTCCCCACAAACCTCAACAAAATATCTTGATCGAATGGAAATTTTTTCATATAACTGAAAATGACATCCCCTTCTTATGCATGCTTCCTTACTAAAATCATTTTGGTTTGATGCTTTCTCCGCTACAGTATACCTTATTAATCTCCTTCCCACTCCTATCCTTCATCAAAAATCATCCTATGGTGCCAGTTTTTGTACCACACCTCAACCCTCTTTATCTTTTTGTTTTCAGTAGCATATGTTTTCCCCTTCTTGGAGCTACCTACTATGACAAACTAACATTGAAATCCATAACATGTGTTTTCTTTTGAAAGTTTCCTACACATCAAAGTTATCACTTCCTTAATCCTCAAACTTAAAATTTATACATTTCTCACATGATTGCTTTATTAAAACCATTTTCCCTTATGCTAAAACACAAATCCTTACAACTGAATCTTTCAAACCTCTCAATTCATCTTTCCTCTACCTATTATCTACCTTCTATAACCTCTAACCAACCTCGAAAACATCACCTTTAAAAATATCCCACTTAGCTCCCTCACTAACACGACATCCTATGATTATCAGAACTCGAGATTGTTCCCACAATCCCCAATTCTTTTCTAACTATGTTACTTATAACACCATCACTCAATGCTCTCATGAAACTAAACCCACATTCTTTATCCAAGAAAATAAATTCCTATATTAGCGCCAATAATGCTTTATAATTTAACCTTCCTCTATCATAATAAACCCTAGACCAGTCATTCCTCAACTATCCAATGACAATATTATTGGACACAAATGGGTTTTCAAACTAAACATAAACCTAATTGTTCTATTAATTTTTACAAAGCTCTCCTTATTGCCAAAGGTTACCTTCAGTCTCTAGGTATTAATTATACTTACAACTTTAGCCCTATCATCAAACTAACAACCATATGTATTTTACTCACTCTTACCTTAACAAACAACTAGGCTACTTGTAAGCTAGATGTCCATAAAGCTTTCTTCACGGTCACCTTTAAGAGCCTATTTACATGGCTCAGCCTCATGGGTTTGCTAAACCTTATTATTCCCACTTTTATCTTCTTTAAAAATCTTCTCATAGCCTTTAGAAAAGATCCATATGTTTGGTTTAATTACTTAAGTTAAAAAATTTTAGAGCTTTATCTCACTCCCTTTATATCAGACCTGCCCATTTATTCACTCCACTACCACGCACACTACTTACATTATTTTTTACATAGATGAAATCTTAGTTATAGGTTCTTTCGAAAACATTTATCTCTTCCACCTTGACACAACTTTCACTATTAAAGTCCTTTTTCCACTTTGATACTTTCTTAGTATTGAAGCTACACCTACCTCTGGTGGAACCAAATACACCAAAGACCTTCTCACATGCCTTCATCTTGATTCATCTAAACATTTTTCTACCTCCGTAACTACCTCTCTCTAAGAATCATGGAAAACCTCTAACTGATCCTTATGAATATTGTAGTATAGTTAGTATCATTTAATACCTTTGCTTCACTTATCCTGACATTTTTTTACTATAAATAAAATTTTCCTTTATTGCTCTATAGATATCCATTGGATAATAGTCATAGAAATTCTCAAATGCTTGTGATTAAGCCTTTTATACAGCATTAACCTAACCAAAGTGAATAACTTTATCCTCGATACCTACTACAAAGCTAACTAAGCTAGTTATCCTAATAATCAGCACTAAACCTTCCATTATTTAATTTTTATAAGACCAAATCTTATCTTTTGGAGTAATAAGAAATAACCCAATATTGCTTGCACTAGCATTGAAGCTAAATATATAAATATTGCACTTACAACTTTCAAATTTTGTTTGATTAACTTGCCACTAGGAGAACATGGATTGCTTACCTTAAACCTGTATTATGATGTGAAAAATTGAGAGCTAAATTTCTTGCTATGAATCTAGTCTCTCATGCTTAAACAAACATATTGTGATTGGGATCCACTATGTTTAGACTGTCCCTTGGCCTGTAAGTCCTGACACAAGGATTTTTTTTCCCTCTATTTAATTAGATTAGTTGCCAAGCAAGCTCTCTTAGTTTGACACATTTTAGCCACATAGCAAATTGCTATATCATGAAGAAAGTGTTAGTGTTCTCGACCTTTAGTCAGCTTTGAGACAAGCTTACTACGCTTGAGGGAGATTGCTAACATATGAAAATCATAGAATAAATCTCCAAATTTTAGCTTATTTATTCACCCAAATTTTTGTACTTTAAATATTTTTAACATCTACATCATTGTAAGAATATCCGTAAATGTTCTCAAAATGATGTAATGTTCCAAGAATATTTTTCTTCTTTATTCATTCTATATATGTATATATAAGCCTTATACATTTGTAAATTCTTTGAGTAATTTTTATAATCTATATCATTTATAATGCAATTCCTATATATGATTATGTAGACATAAAACATACAAAAGAAATCTCTTGGGAACTATTCATAATCATAGGAAGTAATGAGGCTAATGGACATGAACCATTAATTTTCATCTTTATTATGCAATGGATTTTTAATTAACTATACAATAGTTACCTCTATAAGGTGAAACCATTTCTTTGAATTTATCAATTATTTATAAAAAGAATTTCTATATAATTAATTGCTTTCATAAAGTTAAGCTATTTGGAAATTGAAAGTGAAATAGAAAAATAAAAATGAAAATTCAAAATTCAAAATACATTTTCTTATATTTACAAAAATAAAAATGATGAGATAAATATTAAGTAAATTAAAAATTTAGATAATTATATTTTATTAACATTTTATTTTGAATAGCTTTAAAAATAATTTAAATATTTATAATGTATATTCGATTCATATTGAAGTAACATTAACAAAAACTTATTTTAATTTAAAGATAAGCTTCTAAAACACAGAAATAGATCATGATCACATATTAATGGAACTTTTACTGTGTTGTTGCTGCTGTTATTGTTTATTTCATAGTTTTTTATGTCTTATAATTCTAGGCCTGATAAAACTATTACTGAGTACATAGTTTTATGATATTTCCTTTTTTGATCAAATAAAAATTAAGGGTTTACTTATAACCTTTAGATATATAACAAGGGTTAATAAAGTTTAATACTCATACTATTCTTCAACCATGTCAACATTTTTTGCATTCAGTAAGCAAATGGTTTTTGTCTATTTGGACAAAACAAAGATAAACAAAATTTAACTTATATATAACCTAAACACTATAACCTAATTCTTTTATTAATATAAAAATTAAACTATTCCGAAATGATTCTTTAATAATTGTTTTCTACATAAATTTTTGACAAATTCTTGATAGATGCTTGATTGATTACGTATTTATTCCCTAATGCTTAGTGATTAATGTTTATATTGCGTCTAAGATACTTATTTTGGTTTAGGTACAAGTTATAGGAAAAAGAAACCAAAATGAGCTAAATTAACATTCAACTGATATTAGGTCTCATTTGCCTTTGTAAAGCAAAAGGAAGATCGGTTGGGGTGAAAACAGGACAAAGAATTGTTGGAGTCACTGGGACTTACAAGCTCGTGTATTTGACTTACATGGTCGTTTATGGGGCACTGAAAACGTGTACTAGCTTGAAGACACCATTGAAACCATGTCTATGACCTGAACACCCATGTGGAGACCTACAAACCAGTGTAAGTGAGTTACATGCTCATATATCCAACTGTGAATGTGTAACTCTGCTATTTCTAGAAAATTAATATACATAGTTACCTACATGCTCGTGTAACTGATCGTGCATAATCACACAACCTAATTTTGTAGTATAAAAGGGGAATTAGGAGGCCAATCAAGGTATATATAGATTAGAGACACCGAAGGGGGCAGTTTCCTTTCATTTTTTAGAGCTATGAGTAGTTAATCAAGGTCGATTAATATGTTTGGGCATTGATCAATTTTAGTGATGTTGTTCTTAACTCTATTTTGGAGGTGATTATATTATTTTGTGTTTAAAATTTTCGGGTTTATGTATCAACAATCTAGATAGGCCTGTTAGATTACTCATGTATGTATTCATTGTTAGAATCATGATTACAATCTCCAATAATTGAAAAGTTGATTCATGTATGGTAAACTAATGGTTATGCATAATTGGGGATAACATAAGTTAAATGATTCAAGCTTGTGTGATAACTGTTTAGTTTGACTTGCTTTTGTAATCCATAATGCGGCTGTCAAACTAAATCAAGAGCTTGTTTTGGGTTGTCTGACAGCTAGACCTAATTAGAAAGCTTGTTTTAATTTATTACAATCTAAGGGAAAACTTAGATTAACAAAGCATATTGCTAATCTACGGTTAATAGTTTCAAAGAGAGGTACAAGAACAACATTACAATTAATTATGCAGATTCATTTGAAGGATGAGATTGAAATGAGAACTATACTAAAATCCATTGATTAATCCCCACAAATTTGTATTGATTGATTTGATTTATCTTCTGTAGTTCAATCTTACTTTTATCTTCAGTATGTGTAAAATATGACATTAACAGTAGCAAAACTTACCAAATTATTGTGATGACTAGAACAGAAAATTAATTAAAGAAAAATGCACAAACTGGCCTAACACTATTTCTCAACAAAAAAGAGAAAAGGCCTAAAACTACATACTACAAGGTCTACACAACGCATGATGGTATAAGGACTTCTTTGTTTTATTTCGAAGGGGAGGGGAAGTCATATGTGGGAGCACAAATCTTCTAATGGTGCTCGTGCATATATCCACGCGCTCATGATGCAATTTGGCTTGTGATCTTCTTAGCTTCTAGTTAACTGGTTTAATGGGGACTAATTAAAACAAGAAGCGATCCCCAGAAAAGTTTATAACTATGAGATACTTGATTGTTCCTAAAGCAAGGCTTAGAAAAACTGCTTCTACATGTCCTTGGGATTTTCGCTCCTTGATTGGACGGCCAAAGTATGGTAACGTCTATCAAAATTTAATCCATACTCGTATGCCTTGCTGGTTGGTTCCATATTTCATGTTCAGTTCTTTCTATAACGTTTGGAAGCTCAGTCGCATACCGTATAAAAGGGTTAGTTTGCCATCTGGTTTTGACTTTGTGGGCTTGCCGATTTATCCGAGGGAATATTAATCGGTACAGTGGTGCAAATAATTCGAAATAGAAAAGAAGCACAACGGAAGGTATGTCGCTCATCTTCAGTTCGTGTTCAAAATAAAGATTCTGTTGATGAAAGATTGCGAGTACCGCATCTCTAATTGTTAATAATGAAGCCAACAATGATCGTGGTGAATGATGTGTTGGGCTATAAATAACAACCCTATAAGATTAACAAAAATAGTCAGCTAATTTCAAGAAACTCAATCACAATAAATACTCAACCCAAACAATATAGAAGATGAAAAATGAATAGAACATCAAATTTCACAAAAAAACTCTTCAATACAAGGGAAAAAACTACAGGTCAAATCAACAGGTAAATCAACTAAATCAAATAGTAAATTTACAAAAGTTCAAGCTCCAAACTATTTACTCTAACTCGAAACACCATTACAATACATTATCAGGTAATTCAATAAGGTTTCAAAATTGAGTACAAATTAATATCTCAATTCAATACTAGTCTGATGTAATCCTGAATAATCAAATGTTAAAACATGTTGCTGAAGAATACTATTGTGTTCTCACAATTGTCCATGGAATGTATGATCATGCCAGAGAGCTTACCAACTTGCTACTGCTTTATACAGGATTGTGCAATGCATGCACAATCATGTCAAATATTGTTCTCCAACTCTTTCTTCTACTCTTCTTCATTTTTTCCTATCTCCACTCATCATCAAACACACCAAACAACCCTGAAACATACAATTAACATCAAATTCTTGCCTTAGATAATAGTCAATCAAACAAAACACACAAAATACTAATAAGAATATAAATCTAAGTCATAAAAATATGATTATCATCTAAGAAAACTCTAAAAACATATTCTAACACCTAGAAAACACAATATAATTCACACTATCAACTTCCCCATACTTAAATCTTTGCTTGTCCCCAGGCAAACTTAAACCACAAAACAAACAAACACAAAACACACATAATCACATCATCATGCAACAATGCAATAATGGTACAACGAAATTAGATTTCATGAAATTAACTTTGCCACAAACATCAATCACTTAAAAAGTTCTAACATACTAACTTATTACATTTATGTTCTAATGTTTTGATTTAAATACACGTATCAACCAAAATATTGATACCCTATTCATGCATTTATGACACTTGTAAGCATGCGCTCATTCTTATTTACCAATTGAAGATGTAGGCCATCACTAAATACCTGCTCATGAAATTTTTTTATATTTAATAAAAAAATTAATAGTTTCACTTTTGTTGAAAATACCATATTTTTATATTTTATTTAACAATCACCTAGTCTTTTTAAACGAAGTCATACACCTTGTCATGAATGTCCCTAAGCTGTTCAACTAGGTTATGTTTTATCAAGCTTGGTTAGAGTGTCATTCTAACTTTTTGATATGAAGACAAACATTTCATCGTGAATGCCCTTGGGAACTTAGCTATATTATAACTCACAAATGGCTACCAACTATATTCTTATCCCAAATCTTTTTCCCAAAATGGGTCAACGGAATAGCAATTCTATT
>JAOQMM010000009.1:2341650-2357150 GCA_027563515.1 Erythroxylum platyclados | reverse complement strand
CCACCAAACCATTGCGGTATCCTCGAGGTAGAGAGTGGCATTATCGATTCTCCTAGCATCCTCCATGACACCAAGTGATCTAGAAGCACCTCATAAGTACCTGAAGATCAACTTCACTACTTCTAAGTGGGCCTTTCCTAGATTAGATACAAACCAACTCACCAACCTAATAGCATGAGTGAAATTTGGCTTAGTGCATACTATGACATACATTAAAGAATTAATAGTAGATGTATATGGGATAGAGAATACACTAGCTTTCTCCTTTTTAGTGTGAGGACAAGCTTGCTTGCTCAACTTGAAATGAGATACTAATGGCATGTTAACTAGCTTGATATGCTTCATACTGAACCTTTCAAACACCCATTCAATGTACTTTCCTTATGACAACCCTAACTTTCCAACCTTCCTGTTATAAATAATTTACATGCCCAAAATCTATTTCTTAAGACCTAAATCTTTCATGTCGAAGGACTTAGGTAAGTTTTGCTTCGACCTAAAAATCATGCCAACTTCTTGTCCCACATTTAATATATCATCATCATACAAAAGAAAGATAATCATGCTACCAACATCAACTTTCTAAAATGCACACAAGGATAAGTTGAAATTCACTTATTATCATTATTACTCATAAATGAGTCAAATTTTTTGTACCACTGCCTTAGTGCCTATTTAAGCCCATAAATACTCTTCTTCAACTTGAAAACTAAATCCTCTTTCCTTTGATCTTTAAACCTTTCCAACTGCTCCATATATATTTCTTCATTCAAGTTGCAATGCAAGAAAGTGGTTTTTACATCAAGTTGTTCAAGTTCAAGATTAAAACATGTTGCTAGACCCAACATAGTGTAAATGGAAGTCATTTTGGCTACTAGTGAAAATATCTAATCAAAGTTGATACCCTGTTTTTGGTTGCATCCATTTACCACTAATTTGGCCTTACGCTTCACCAGTTTATCACCATCTTTCTTGATTTGAAACACCCATATATTTTTCAAAGTCATCTTGCTCTTAGAAAGCTTCACTAACTCATAGGTCTCATTCTTTTTGAAGGAATCTAGCTCCTCTTACATTGCATTGAGCTAAAATTCTTTGTTTTTAAATGATTTCACTTTTTGGAAATTCTCTAGCTTCCCCTTAGTAGTGACTAAGAGATATTCCTAACTTGGGTGTCTTTTTTAGGGCTTTTTCTCTCTAGTTGACCTTAGATTCTGGAAATCTTCCAACACTAGAGCCAATTTCTCCCTCGATTCTTGATGCTCATAAACGTCATCTATATCATCTATATGATTGGCTTGTGTGGCTTATCACTGTCAAGTTGTACATGATCATTGTCATCATATGTCAGCTTATATTTTTTCCCTCTTCACCTATAGGCTCATCAACACAAGTGGAAATAGAAGAAACATTTCTAACACTGTAACACAAATAACTAGAAGTATTCTTACCTTTTTTGACAAGATCTACACCCATCTCATGATCATAGAAGACTATGTCTCTACTTATAATAACCTTTTATTTTTTTAGTCGTAAAGCCTATAACCAAACTCTTTGTCATTATACCCAACATATACATAAGGAGCAGTCTTCGAATAAAGTTTCAATCTATACTCTTTTGGTACATGTTTGAAAGCTTTGCATCTAAATGCCCTTATATGTTAATAAGAAGGATCATTTCTTATCTATAGTCTCTTAGGAATTTCAAGATTCAAAGGAACTAATAGAGCTTAGTTGATTAAGTATTCAATAGTTCTGATATATTCACCCTAAAAAAATTTCAATAGGTTAGACATTTTGATCAAGCATCAAACTTCTTCCTAAAGGGTTTTATTCATCTTCTCGATAATACCATCGTGTTATAAAGTATCAAGTTCTATATTCTCATGTCTTATGCCATGTCCAGTACAACAATTCTCAAACTTATTAGAGGTATACTTTCTCTTATTGTCAGTTTAGAGACACTTAAATTTTCTCTTTATCTCCCTTTACACCATGGCATGGAATTTTCGAAAAATCCTAAATACCTGGCTTTTTGTTTTCAATATATGAACCCAAGCTTGACATGATGCATCATTAATAAAAGTGACAAAATATTTTTCATCTCCCAAAGACTCCACCTAATAGAACCACACATATCGAAATGTACCAACTCTAACTTAGTTGTCTTTCTAACAAGACTTCTATGGAAAGAAACTTGATGTTGCTTTCTAGCCAAGCAATGATCATAGGGTTCGAGAGAGATAGTAAAGTTTCCAAGGATAAGAGATTTACTAGCTAAAAATTCGATCCCCCTCTTATTAACATATCTCGATCTATGGTGCCATAAGTTAATAGAAGTGTTCTCTTTAATGGCACATAATTCATTAGGATACACCTTCAAGTGTTTCTTGTCTAAGGTGTAATATGACTTATAAGGAGAAACTATCATTGCTTCCTTAGACAACTTCCACCTACCATCCCCAAAAGTATGTTGATACCCTTCTTAGTCAAACACATTTATTGATAACAAATTGAGGCATAAATCAAAAATGTGTTATACATCACTCATAATTAACATGCAACCACCATCGGTTTAAATCTAAATGTCACCAATGTTGGCGATGTTACCAGAACTCTAATTATCTATCTTGACACTCTTAAATTCACCAATCTCATAATTTATGAAGTACTTGATCTATGGAATACAGTAGTAGGAAGCCCTCATATCAATAAGCAACTTCGAATATGAGTCCCTAATATGAAGACATTCACTGGTTAGAAAAATCAACGTCACCTCATCATCTGTGCTGTAAGTTGTTGGTGTAGTGTTTTTTCATCTCCATCTCATAATCAATTGAAAAATCAAGGCGCACTTGAATTTTAACAAGGCAAGCCTAGTGTTAATGATTCAATATTGGACAAGATTATAGACAAGATGATAAGCATAGAAGGGAAGTTCGATTAATTAACAAAGATCCACACCTCTTCTATTCACAATCTGGAGGTTTAAGTGGGCCAACTTGCAAACGCACTGTCTACAAGAAGCATGTGGAGTATGCCATGTAATACTGAAGCAAACCCAAGGGAGCAACTCAAGGCAATCAAACCTAGAAGTGGGAAAGAGCTTAAATAACTAGTAGAGAAACAAGCTAAAACCCACTTCGTCGAAGATCACGAAAAGAAGAAGAAGGATAAAGAAAGGAGTAAGGACCCTCCTTATATTGCCTCTCCGTTATACTCACCTAAGATTCCTTTCCCCTAAAGATTACAGAAGAACATATTGGACATACAATTTGCAAATTTTTTGGAGAAGCTGAAAACTTTTGAAATTAATTTATCTTTTGTGGAGGCATTGGAGCTTATGCTCAAGTACATAAAGCTCCTAAAGGACATATTATCAAATAGGTGGACTTGGGAAGATAATCAAATGGTAGAACTAACAGAAATTTGCAACTCCATTATCACCAGTCATATGCCTTCCAAGATGAAGGATCCAGGGAGCTTCACAATACCCTGTATAGTTAGTGAGTTAAAGTTTGCAAAGTGTTTATAGGCATGACTATAAATCTTATGCCTTTGTCAATATTTAGAAAATTGGAGCTAGGCAATATAAAGCTAACTTCAATGCTCATTCAATTAGTGGATCAGTCAATCAGGAGACAGTTTGGTTCGATGGATGATGTTTTAGTTAACGTGGACAAGTTCATTATTCCTGTGGACTTCATAATACTAGATTTCAAAGAAGATAGGACCTGTCCACTAATTCTTGGACAACCATTTATAAACACAGGGAGAGTGTTGATCGACGTTCATGAAGGTAAATTGATCCTTCAGATTGGTGATAATCAAGTGGACTTCAATATGAAAAAAGTCTTGAAAGATCTTAAAGAAAGTAGCTCTTGCATAAAGATCGAAATAATGGATGAATGTATCAAAAAGCAAAAGAATTACTTGGAAGAAGTTAAATTTAAGGAAGCTGAGATGGATGATGAATCTGAGAAGGAGAACAAAGCTGAGTCTAAGGAAGAAGCTGAGACGAAGGATTTGGGTGTTTAAGTGCATCAAGACATATTAGTAAGAACCAGAACATCCATACCACCCTCCACCGAAAAACCACAAACTCTAGAGTTAAAGCCTATACCCACACACTTTACATATACCTTCCTAGGCTAGGGCAAAACTTTACCCACCAATATTTCCAATCAACTGGTTAGGGAACAAGCAAACAGGGTGGTGACGCTCATAAGGAAGAGGTGAAGGATACGAGATGGAAGATATTTGACATATGAGGTATAAGCCCAAATGTAGCTATACATAGGATAAACCTTAAAGAAGGAAGTAAAGTAGTGAGGGAACGTCAATGGAGACTAAACCATTACATAAAGAAGTGGTCAAAAAGGAAGTAGTAAAGCTCTTAGACACAGGTATTATATACTCAATATCAAATAGTGAATGAGTCAACCCGGTACAATGCATAATGAAGAAAGATAGAATGATTGTAATGGAGAGTGAAAGTGAAGAGATGATTTCCGCATAAATAGTCACAAGATGGAGAGTCTGTATCGAATATCACAAACTTAACAAAGTGAATAAAAAGGATCACTTTCCTCTTTCATTCGTAGATCAAATGATAGAAAAGGTGGATGGTCATTCATTCTACTATTTCCTGGACCATTATTCAGGATACAACCAGATTTTTATCTATCTAGAGGACCAAGAAAAGACCATATTTACATGTCCTTATGGAACATTTGCTTACATACAGATGCCTTTCAGGTTATGCAATGCTCTCGCTACATTTGAAAGGTGCATGATGTCTATCTTTACAGATATGATAAAGGATATAATGGAAATTTTCATAGATGATTTTTCAATCTTTGAAGACCTTTTTTAGCAGTGCCTGACAAGTTTGGACAGAGTACTCCAAAGAAGTGAAGAATCACATCTGATACTAAACTAGGAGAAGTGTCATTTTATGGTGCACGAGGGTGTAGTATTGGGATAAAATATCATCCAAGAAATTGAAGTGGACAAAGAAAAGGAGGAGGTCAAAAAGAAGCTTCCACCACCCATTAATGTCAAAGGAGTGCTAGGTCATGCAGGATTCTATTGCCACTTTGTTAAGGATTTCTCTTTAATTACTAGGCCTCTTACAAACCTGTTAGTCAAGGACATGCCTTTTAATTTTGATAATAGTTGTCTATATGCATTTAATTGACTAAAGGTTTCACTAATATCAACATCAATCTTAACATCATCGAATTGGTCATTACCATTTGAAGTCATCTGTGATGCTAGTGACCAAGATGTATGTCATGTGTTGGGCCAACGAAAGGATGAAAGGTTGCATGCGGTTTATTATGTGAACAAGACATTAATGGGGCCTCAACTTAATTATACCACTACTAAGAAGGAGTTGCTAGCATTGGTATTGGCATGTGACAAGTTTCGGTCATATCTTTTGGGATCTAAAGTGATCATTTTTACAGATCACACTACGCTTAAGTATCTCTTCACCAAGAAAGATGTGAAACCAAGGCCTATTTGATAGGTGTTACTCTTACAAGAGTTTGACATAGAGCTAAGAGATGCAAAGGGGACAGAGAATGTGATAGTTGACCACTTATCACGTCTAGAAGGAGGGGAATTAGAGTAAAGCAAAGATATTAATGAGCGATTCTCTGATGAAACCCTGATGTTGCTCGATTGCCTAGTGTTACCATAGTACACTGATATAGCAAACTTTGCTACAAGCGGTTTGCCCCCTTTGGATTTATGGTATAAGCACAAAAGAGATTCTTTTATAAGTTTACCCATTATCTATGGGATGACTTAATCCTTTATTGGAAATGTGCTGATGGATTAATAAGGAATTGTGTTCCAGAGGAGGAGATGTTAAACATGCTGACACAATGTCATGAAACTAGCTATGCTGGGCATTATGGAGAGAGTAAAATGGTGGCACGAGTATTAGAATGTGGATTTTATTGGGCGAATCTGTTTAAAGAGGCTCGAGAGTTTATGGCACAGTGTAATAGATGCCAAAGAGTGGGGAACATCTGGAAAATAGATGAGATGCCCCTATCTAACAATTTAGAAGTTGAAGTGTTTGATGTATAGGGACTAGACTTCATGGGACCATTCCCATCTTTCATGAGGAATACGTATATCTTAGTCGGAGTTAACTATGTATCACAATGGGCTAAAGCCATGGCAACTCTAATAAATGATGGAAAATTATTACAAAAATTTATAAAACGATTATTCAATCGAGATGGAGTCCGACGAGCTATAATAAGAGATGGAGGAACACATTTTTATAATAAATATTTTGATGCTCTTTTGAAAAGATACAGAGTTCACCATCGTGTAGCCACTTAGTAACACCCACACATAAGTGGACAAGTGGAAGTTGTGAACCATGACCTTAAAAGCATCTTGGAGAAAATGGTAAATAGTTCAAGGAAGTATTGGGCATTGAAGCTGGATGATGCTGTCACGACCCAAAGCCACACTGAGCCCGTGGCAATCACCGCATACCCGGGCTAAGAATACACGCGGTACCCTTAACTTGACTATGCAAGGCTTACTAGTATCATTCACACTACGTTTCATTCACATTTTTAGGAAAAATCGGACAGTACAACGACTATATTTTGACTAGCCAAAAATATAAAGACAACCTGCAACAAACAAAAGAAACACTTCTATATGCTCAAATCAACTCAAGGGCAGCACCAGGGCTTTTCAGATGCCTTATGGGCCTATCGAATCATTTTCAAAACTCCAATTGGTATAAAACCATTTAAACTTGTGTATGGTAAGGCTTGTCACCTACATGGAATTAGAGCATAGAGCATTCTGAGTAATGAAAGCCTTAAAATTTTGATTTGAAGTAAGCAAGTGATCGAAGACTTCTACAACCAAACGAACTTAATGAGCTTTACTTGAATGCATATAAGAATGTGAAGCTATACAAGGAAAACAGAAGAAGTGACATGATTCTCATATTGAAAAGAAAGAGTTCAAAATGGGATATGTGGTGTTACCATATAATTCAAGAATGAGGTTGTTTATTGGAAAGCTCAAATCAAAATAGAGCGGGCTTTTCAAAGTGACCCAAGTATTTGCATATGGAGCTTTAGAATTAGAAAATCAAAACAAGGAAACCTTCAAAGCGAATGGACAAAGGTGCAAATCTTATCTTAGAGGAGTATTTTTGTAAGAAAGGGAAGTAATTTCTTTCCTTTCAAATCATTAAAAAAAGTTTTGGATGATGAAAGGTCAAGATAAAAACCTTAACTTAGCAATTTTATGTAGTTAGGTTTTCTTGAATTATGTATTTAGGGTTTTACTATTCCTATTTTGGAGTGGTTTGGATTGCTAATTTCCTTGTTTTTAAAACTATTACAAGTTAAGGAGCAAGTTTTGGGGGATTACATGAAAAAAACAAAGAAATGGGACAAGGTGTGACCTTTTTAACAAGGCACAATTGGGTTTTATAATTCTAGAGCACGATCGTGTAAGTCCAACTCGTGGCAGCCAAGCCCAACACACCAAAAATCACCCTCCAACCCCATTTTACCCATCCTTCTTTAACCTTAACCCCTTATATTCATCCTTTCTCTTCTTCTAACTTTACTTTATCTCTCTAAAACTCAGCAGCCCCTCTCAAATTCTCTCACATCTCCCTTCATTTTCCTTAGGGTTTTCACCTCTTTCTTGATTATTTCACCTAGATAAACACTCATTCATGGAACCAAAAATAAAACAAAGTGCTAAACACTCACAATCAAAAGGGAAAGCTCAAGCGTTAGGGAAGGGTGCACGTGATAGTGCTATGGATTTTGCAGCGCCTTTTTTTATTTATTCAGAAGAAGAAGGTATCTTATTCCAAACTCTTCACTCTAGAGTTGTTAGTGCACCTAGATACTTTGATTTTGAAATATTAGAAAATCTAGGGTTGAAAGATAAAATTGAGACATTGAGTAATAAAACTTGATGGGACAAATTTATTCATTTTGATTATGTGAATTAACCCTCAAATTTTATACTACTCTACAATTTGAGCCACAAAATTTGGATGAATTTTGGTTTCGATTGAGGGGCCACCCATATAATCTAAATTATGGAAGAAATTGGTGGATTTCCTAGGTCGAAGATAATTGAAAAACATGATAACTTTCATGCAAAGCAATATTGGAAGCAATTAATAGGTTTGGAAAATTATGTTATGAACAATGTACATAATAATGTCATTCTTAGTCCTGATCCTTTGTTACTAGACAATTTTTTGTCTCATACTGTGTTTAATAAATCTAAAAGTAACAAATGTTCTATTAAAGACTTATTCATATTGTGGTGCATGGATAATAATATCAATGTATATACTTTAACCCATATTTTTCATACTATAGCTACTTCTTTTTTAAAAAAAAAAAGTAGTCATCTTGGCATGGGATATTTGTTTACCACATTTACTGTTTATTATGGTGTAGATGTTAAGGGATTGATTATTGTTTTTCCTAAGTTTCTTAATCACACTCACTTAAGATGAGCAGAAATCTTCTTTGTCTATCATATGGACCTCTAAGATATTAGTTCAAAAACTCATGTGAAATACAGAACAACATAAGCTAGTTCTAGTTTTGCACCAATGCAGCAGTGAACTGAGGTCTCAACAATTGAACGGATGATGAAGAGGAAGGCTGGGAGAAAGTCTTCAATTAGGTTTCCGAAAACAAAAAGCTTACGATGGAGGGCATGAACACTATGGAAGTGCACATGAAGGAGATGACATGAGAAAAACGAAGATAGCGATGTGACACCAAGAAGATTCTGAAGTACTTCCCTGCCCAAAGCGTTCAAATTCCTTCACCTATATCGTCACCGACGTAATCTCCATAAGTGGTTTCTTGCTCTAAACTTTTTGATATTTGTTATTTATTTTTATTGTGTTTTTTGTTTTCTCATATTGAGGACAATGTGTTGTCTAAGTGGGGAGAAGTTATACATTAACATGTTATATTTATGTGAATTTTACATATCATATTTTGGTAGCTTTTTTTATTAGGACGATATTGTGTTAACATTTTGTTGCATATGTATGCTTTGTGTGAATGTATCAATGGCAAGAAGTTGATGGAATTAGTTTAGCTTTGAGCATAGTCATTTAATTTGTAAAGGCATATTGACTTATGAATTTTATGTTTTAAGTATCTTTGAATGACAATGCATGATAATTAGGATATGACACCTATTTTGTTAACTTAGGAAATTTTTTGTATACATTTATAATTATAAGTCAATTGAAGTGGTTAGCATCATTAGTAACCTTTCATAAGAATAACTGACCAAAAAGAAATAAGGTAGGCTAAGAAATTAAAGAAAAGAAAAAAAGTGTGTTAAATAAATTACTATTACACTGACCCTTTTTCGAAAAAAGTTAGGTTAACAATAGAGCTGGTAGCTAGTTGAGAATATGATATAGCTGAGTAACCTAGGGCATTCATAACAAAATGTTTTTCTTAGCATCAAAAGGCTATAATGACATTCTAACCAAGCTAAATAATTAAAAAAACATGATCTAGTTAAGTAACTGGAGGACATTCATGACAAGGTGTTTGCCTTCATATCAAAAGACTTAGTTAATGTTAAAGAAAATTAAAAAAAATGATGTTTCAATAAATAAAACCTACTAATCTTTGAAAATAGAAAAAAAATTTCATAAAAGAATACTTAATTATCGTTGCATTTTTCGTTGATTACTAATTATAAATGTATATGTACAAGTGCCATAGGTGAATGAATAAGGTGTTAATAATTTGATTGGTATGTATATTCAATTCAAAGTACTTAAACATGAAAGGAATATGTTAGTATGGTGGCACATTTTGAATTATTGATGTTTGTGGTTAAATTGATTCCATAAGATTTGATGTCATTGTCTTATTATTGCATGTTGCATGAATGTGTGATTATCTATTTTTATGTTGGTTGGTTTGTTTGTGTTTTTCTCTTTACCTGAGGACAAGAAAAAGTTTAAATGTGGGGATGTTGATAGGTATAGATTATACTATATTTTGATAGGTGTTTTAGTGTGTTTTCAAGTATTTCTTCGATAATTATCGTATGTATAAATTTAGAATTGTGTTATTGCCTATGTTTGTTTATATTCTAAGTGTTTGTGTGGTTTAGAACATGAACTCAATATTAATTTTATGTGTCATGAGGTGTTTAATGTGTTTATGAGGGATGGAAATCAAGAAATTGAAGAACAAAGAAGATGGAGGAAGCTGGAAGTAGAGCACAATCGTCAAGAAAGGAAAAACATTAGAACATGATCATGCCTCCAAGGACATAATCGTGTTAGAAGGTTTCTAGGCATGAATATTTTCATCTGTGTTAGGGCTCAGTGTTATTTTTGGAACTGAACAAAGTGGGAAAACCCTAAACACGACCCCAAGACCCCAATACACTATATTAAAGCTTCAATAAAGTTTTTCTTATTTCCATTTAGTTATTTCATTATCCTAGATATGTAATATGAATTCTAAGATGTTAAATATGAATTCTAAGATGTTAAACATGACTATGGAACTGTAAATTTCATATTAGGATTTATTCTAGAATTATTTTGTGACTTTGATTACTGTTGATTTCAACACATATTGAATGTTTGTGATAATTGTTTATGTTTAAACTTGATAACAAATCGAAAGAGTGAGTCAGAAGTAATTAGTGTTACATTGTACAATGAGAGTTGGTAGTTTAATAGACCCAAAATTATCAATTAACAATCATTCGAAGAGAGATCTTGTTTGAGAAATTAATTATCCAATAGATAGTTTCAAATCTAATTGAATAAGTTAAGTAGAGTTTTTTTAATCAAGAGATTGCAAATATGAAAATTTCGAATTCAATTAGGGTTAATTGATTAGATCGTAAGAGAGAGTAATCAATATCTTAGAAAATCTAGGATCAAACACATAATTGAATCAACAAGATTAAAGGAACCAAAATAAGGAAAGAATAAGTCTTAAGCATTCTATCTTGATCAAAACCCTAAATTTCATTGGCAGCTCATTGTTTATTTGTTTATTTGCTTTGTTTTATTATTAGTTTTAATTTATGTTAATTACATTTAATTCAAATCAGTTTTGTATTACCTTAAACAAAGTTAGGTTCAAAGTGTTAGCGATTGCATAATCTTTGTGGGAATGATAACCTCTTATATTAGAAGATACGATCTGTATACTTACGGGTATTAAGAGTTTTAGTATTAGATACAAAACTTGCTCAATAGGGATATGGAGGGAAATAAATAATAGAGTTTTCCTAAACAAAGAAATAGATTTAGCTTCACTAGTCAAACTCCTATATAACTGGATCAAAGAGAAATTTGGCCGAAGGGATACATCTCAAATGTAACGTGAGAAGTTTGTCCAGTTGAAATCTTCTTTGAACTTTCTTAAAATTCCAGGACGTGTCAGCAAAATAGCTACTACTGACAAAATAAATGTCAAGCTATAATGTGATCAAATTACTCAAGTACCAAGCAACAGATGAAACCTATAAGCTAGAAACATAGTATTCAGCAAGACTTTTAAGCTAGAATTTATATCCATAGGCTTAACTTGTTTATTCAGTGAGACTTTGTATTCCTTTTTGTGACTTGTTTACCTTGTAAGTTGACAATTCTTTCATGAGTTTTTATTACTTATTAGTACAATTTTCTTTAAATTTCAAAAAAAATAATATGGAAAAGATACAACTCTAAAGGATTCATTGACAAATCTTGTCTGAACTTATTCAAGGCATTTGTGCAAAAAGCAATTTGGAGGAATCTAGTATGCCTCAGGACCAATTCCAGTAAAACTTCCTATATATTTTTGGCTAACAATTAAGTAAACACTAAAAATGTTGGACATATTAAAAAAAAAATTCAACTAACATCGAATGTAAACTCTATAATCAAAGTTCCTGAAACGTTAAATCGCCTGTTATTCTATTACTGTTTCTCTAACTTATTCAAGACCTAAGCTTTGAGTCTATGTAGAGTACAATGCTGCAAAAGCAATTGATCTATGTTTGTAGCGTGGGTTAAGCAGATGAGATATACTTACAAAGACAACTTAATAGTCTTAAAACTAACTCTTTTAACTATGACATATATGTAATATCGCGAAAGAGAATATGGGGATTTTCCAAAATGAATTTCAAGTGTTCAAAATTTTGGTTAGAGCACGTTTAGATATATTAGAGGGATAAATTGCTGATGAGGTTCATCTAAATATGAGCACAGAGCTGGCCACCAACTAAAACATTTCTCAACTCTAGATCATAATTGATCACAATGCTAAATCCAATATGAGAAGGCACACTAAGGAGTTTTGGGGTTTATTATTCTCCTCCTACCTGACCTAAGTGTAATGAGTACACTGTCTTTTGTGACTCGTACAGACTATTAAGTATGCAAAGGGCAGTAAATTGTCTTCAACAAAATAAGCTACTTATTCCACACATAATGTCACGAATATACAAAAGGAATATAACACTGACCAATTGAAATTCAGCTTTTGTAGGGCTGTCGGTGAAAAAACTGAAGTCACTAGGCATTGAAGTGCATGAATGAGCACTTTATTTTCAATATCTGCTTCTTAAAACTGTTTCATCATTCACTTCGACACAACAGTTCCTCTGGGGCTTTCAGATGGATCAGAAGAAGCAAATGTATCAGCTGAACTGTAAAAGGTCGCTAGAATCCAATTCTATACGTCTACTGTCGTGATAGTTATACATTCTTCCATAGTAGATAATATACATAAAAAATGAAAGTATAGCGCATTACAGAAGATTGTTTCTAGTCGGTAAGGAAACAGTGAATTATTTGGAAGACACAGAGCCATGACCATTAGATTCACTTGCAGAAGGATTTAAGTAGTGAACTGAAATCAAACCATTCTCCACTGCTCCAACTGACACTGCAGAACTCTGACTTGTCGATGGACCTCTTGATGACATTCCTGCAGAGTACACTTCAATTAAATGAAATAATTTCTAGCAAAACCTTCGATGCTCATCGAAAAGACTATATAAAAAACTAAAAGCACAGAATATCCAGCAGGGATTTTCTCAGATACATATGCTGGTTTTGAAGCAGATGCTAACGAATCAAATTTGCACTTCCCTAATAAAAACAGAAGAGCGACTAAAGGGTAAACTATGATAAAATGGACTAAGAAGTATCAAGAGACATAAACAGAGGTTTTTTCAATTATACAAAAACCCCAAATGCGGCAATAAAGTCAAACAATTTAAAGCAGAGAACAGCTACGGGCAAACTAAGCAAGAGAACATCTCCTGCTTGAAGAAGGTTACTATGTAGAATACAGCAAATGACTCTGTCTCTACATGCAACTAGTCTATTAGTCCTTGAATCCATAAGAATACCTTCCTGTCAACAAAACAACTTGAGAGGAAAAGTAAATATACTGGAGCTAGTACAAAATTGCATCTTGAACAAAGAACAAGAGAAGTGCGAATTAGTAATAGTAGGTAATTCTTAACTTCGAAAGATGATTGCCACTGTGTGTAAGCTAAAAAACCATTGAAACGTTACCTTGAAAAATAATCACTAGAAAAAAGAGTAGAGTGAACAACGTGGCTAATAGATTGCTGCCGGATGATGAAGCCTTTGTGGCTTTCATTTTCTTCAAGGCTTTCATTCGCTCAATCCTTGCATACTTCTGCACAGAAAGTTCAGAAAGCTCTTTAATGAACTTCTGATCAGCAGAATCCAATGATAGACCTCTTGGAGGCCTTGGAGGCTTTTTATTACTCATCTTCTTCCGCTTCTCCTTGATCACTGTCCTCTCTGCATCATCAGCAGTTGTTCTTTCTTCTATATCCGCACAAAAACTTTTCACATGGCCATCCACATTCACTCCCACTTCACGTTTGATTGACCCGTCCGAAAACACAGCAGAAATTTCGGGTACCAATGCCTTTACATGTAGTTTGGAGCCCGAAGTTGGCTTTATGCTTGAATCATCAGGAGCAACTATTCCTCCACATTCAAGATCAACCCCGAAATCTCCAACTTTTGGAGCCACATGCCCCATATCTGATTAGTAAGCCAAATCCAATATTTTACTCTCTTCACGCTCCCACAGTAAATAAAACACCTAACACTTGTAATAATAAACAAAGGTCAAATCTTTCTAGTTATGTCTGCACAATGCAGAATGCTAAATCTTCGACAATTCCAAACTATCTTGACCTTGACTGCTGTGGTTGTGTCTGTAATCCGTTATCTATAAGAAATTCCCCCTCAGTATTTATTTGCAGAAACGCATACTTCTCCAACGAACGAATCTCTGCATCACAAAGCAATAATAAAACCCAAGTTCAGTGTACAGAAAAAGATTAGTAATTTGTGAACCAGAAAAAAGATCAGGAATTGAGAATAAATGAGCAAATGAAACAGAAGATTTTCAAACTGAGAAAACATAGGAATGGATGGAGACTAACATGAAAACTAAGCCAGGGACAAAGTGATACTCCAATATAAAGCAACAAAAACAAAAAAGACCAGCTAAAACAAAGAAGTTAAAGATCATGTAGAAAACCCACAAATGAGCAACCACAACAAACCTCAAACCGCAATACAGGGGCGGGATAACACAAAAAATGCGAGATACCATACATATAGACCCTTTAGAAAGTAAAAATAGCACAAGCACCTCGATAACACAGCAAGAAATAAAGCCCCAGATCCCAGAAGGGCGGGAATATCACGAATGAATACATACTTGGATAGAGAGAGGGTGTCCGAGAGCTGCAGGAAACAAGGGAGGGACTGTTTTAGGACCAAGAAAAATTGGTTGAGATCTCCAGTGTCGTGGTCTAGTCGTCACTCGGGCAACACCACCTGGAGTTGTCCAATCGCTTTATTATTAGTTATTGGATGATTCAACAATAATCAGAACACGAATAGAGGAAGGATGTCACTCAGCACGTGGCTGTGTCGCAAGAAACCAAAGCTGCACCGACACTGAACATTAAGATGATTCGTGGTGAAAAAAGAAATAATAAAATAGAGAAGGAACCGAGGGCTTTTCCTGTTACCAAAGTGTTCACTTTCTCTGCAAGCTACTATGGATAGAACTTCGCTAAATCTCTTGATATCAACCACAATAGTTTCTATGTTCTAGTTCTAATAGAAATTTGAGAAAGTAAGGAAAGATATGGCTTTACTAGTACCACCAGGTTTTCAAAGATGCATTCTGTTCTTG
This sequence comes from Erythroxylum platyclados, assembly GCA_027563515.1. Lineage (NCBI taxonomy): Eukaryota > Viridiplantae > Streptophyta > Magnoliopsida > Malpighiales > Erythroxylaceae > Erythroxylum > Erythroxylum platyclados. Next base: position 2,341,872 of record JAOQMM010000009.1, on the reverse strand, counting down.
ACCAAGACAGTCATTGAAATTTCACAGATTTGGCTAGTGCTTATTGTCACGACTCAAGCATTTTGGAGGCAATCTCCATGGTTCTCTAGAAAAATCTAGAGAAGTGTAGACATATGCAGATAAGTGTAGAAACTTATGGAGTATTCTAGAATACTATAGAAAGTGGTAGATATTTGTGAGGAGGTGGGAACCTTCTGGAACCCCATTCTCCACCGTAGGATC
>JAOQMM010000009.1:2325672-2341550 GCA_027563515.1 Erythroxylum platyclados | reverse complement strand
GACTCATACTCTTCGTGATAAATCCTTGATCCATAAGTTCATGTACAACCTTTTCAATAACATCTTTTTGCTCTTCTATGTAATTTGAACACCTTGAACATTAAAATACTTCAATATTTTCTTCGTGTCATGTCATTGTTGACGTTGATGGTGCACAAGCTCCTTCATTTGTGCCTCCATGGTGTTCAAGTGTTCCACCATGCTCTTGTTATTTTCTGACACTATGTTAATCACTTTCTCTCATCCTTCCTCTCGTCGTCCTCCTCAGTTTCTTCACTAAACGAGAATTCTTGTTAGCGTTGTGCTATAGTAGAACTGGAGCTTGCCTATTTAGTCCTGTATTTCACTTATGATTTTGAACCAATATCTCGGAGTGCCATGTTATGGAACTCCAAGATCTTAGCTCACCTTAATTATGTATGATTTAGAAACTTAAGAAAGATAGTAGTTAGTCCATCAATAGAAACATCATGAAACTGAGCAGGGGTAGTAACAAGGAAACCCTTTCCAAGATAGCTACTTTTCTTATTAAGAGAAGTAACCATTGTTTGAAAAATGTGGGTTGAAGTACAAACTTAGGCCTTATGATCCATGCACCAAAGTATGAATAATTCTTTACGAGAACACTTGTTACTGTGAGATTTGGAAAACACATTGTTACAAAAAAATTTATGTAATAACAAATGTTCAGGATTAAAAATTATACTATTATGTGCATTTCTCACAAAAAAGTCATCCAACCCTGTTAATTTCTTCCAATATTGTTCAACATTAAATTTTCCATGCTTTTTAATAATTTTTTATTTCAGGGTCCCTCAAATTTCTTCCATAATATCATAGTCCAAATTGTATTCCTCACAACCTAAACAAAAAATTATCTAATTTTTACAATTCAAAATGTAAAGTCGTGTAAAATTCAATAGTTAAATCCTTATACACAGGAAAATCAAAATGAATTAAAATTTCCCAACGAATTTTTGCACTCAAAGTCTCAATTTTTTCTATCAAACCTATATTTTCTAAAATAGTGAAATCAAAATATCATGGTGCAATAATAATTTTTGAATGAAGGGTTTATAATCTTAAACCTTTTTCTTTCGAAAAGATCAAAAAAGGCGCTCCAAAATTCTTAACCCTATCACATGCACCATCCCTCGATACTTTAGCTTTCCCCTTCGGTGTTGAGCATTTTGCAACTTGCCTAATTCCTAGAGCCATGAGTGAATATATAACCTACAAAATTAACCAATAAACACAATAATAACACACCATAACATCCAAAAAATTGTGAGGGAGAAAAGTGTAGAGAGATCTTGTAATAACTCAAAAGATGTGATTTTTGTGTGGAAATCACCAGATTTGTATAAAAGGAATGATAATCTAGGTGAAAGATGAAAGAAAATGGTGAAAAACCAAACAAGAGTGAAGAGAGATTTGAGAGAAGTGGAGAGTTTTGGAGATGGCTGCAAGTTTAGAGAGAGAAGTGAGATGTGGAAGAAGAGAAAAGAGGTATTTAAATGGTTAGGGTTAGAAAAGAGGGGTAAAATAGGGTTTAAGGGATGTGGGGCACGAGTTGTGTCTTCCACGCTTATCATATCATGCTTGGGGCACAAATTATGTCTTCCAGGCTTGTTAAGATTGTGTTTGGGGCACGAATATGACTAGCCTCGCATGGCACGATTATGCATGGGGCACAATTATGACATAGTGCTGCCAACCTCGGCATGCACGATCATGACACCGTGTATGATCGTGACATAGCTAGAATTACCCAACTTTCTCCTGTTTCCCTCATTTGACCTCATGTAACCCTCGAAACTTGTTTCCTAACCTGCAAAAACTTAAAAAACATGAAAAATTAACAATTCAAACATCTCCAAACACATTAAAAAAAGAACCTAAGTACTAAAATTCAAGAAAAACCTAACTATATAACATGCTAAGTTATGGTCATTAGCTTGACCTTTCATCATTCCAATCATATTTATTGAATTGAAAGGAAAGAAATCACTTCCCTTTCTTACGAAAAGACTCCTCTGAGATACGGTTTACACCTTTGTCTGTTTGCCTAGAAGGTTTCCTTATTTTGATTCTTCAGTTCTAAAACGCCATGCATAAATACTTGGGTCACTTTAAAAAGCCCACTCCATCATGACTTGAGCTTTCAGGGAAACAACTTCAATCTTGAATTATATAGTAAAATCACATCTCTTACCTTGAACTCCTTTTTCTTAATATGATAATCATGTCATTTCTTAACATTTTCCTTATATAACTTGGTATTCTCATACGCTTACAATCTAAGCTCGTCAAGTTTGTTTAACTATAATAGTCTTTTCTCACTCGCTCGTCCATTCAAAATTTAAGGGTTTTATCACCCAATATGTTCTATTCTCTAGCTCCACAAGCAGGCAACAAGCCTTACTATAAACAAGTCAAAGTTAGGTCGTATCGATTAGATTTTTTAAGGTGGCTTGATAGGCCCATAGAGCATCATCCAGCTTCAATGCCCAGTCCTTCCTTGAACTACTTACTATCTTATCTAATATTCTTTTAAATTGTAGTTAACAACCTTCATTTGTCCACTTGTTTGCGAGTGGCATGGAGTGGCAACGTGATGGTAAACTCCATAACTTTTTAGAAGAGCATCAAAAGAGTTATTGCAAAAAATGTGCTCCTCCGTTGCTAATTATGGCTTATGGAACTCCAAATTGATTGAATAATCTCTTAATAAAACTCTACACCACTTTTCCATCATTTGTTGGAGTTTCCATTGCTTCAGTCGTCGTGACATGTAGTCCACTCTAACTAAAATATATGTGTACCCTATAGAGGATAGAAATAGTCCCGTGAAGTCTAGTCCCCATACATCTAATGCTTCCACTTCCAGAATGTTAAAAAATGACATCTCATCTCTCTTCGAGATGTTCCCCACTCTTTGGCATTTATAATATTGTGCCATAAAATCCCAAACATGCTTAAACAAATTTGGCCAATAAAAACCACATTATAAGACTCGTGTTGCTATCTTGTTTGCTCCGTAATGCCCAACATAGATTCATAACACTGCATTAGTATGTTTAACATTTTTTTCCTTTGGAACACACTTCTTTATTCAGTCCATCAGCACAAGTCCTATAGAGGATTGGGTCATTGCATAAATAGTGAGTACACTTATACAAAAATCATTTCCTTTATTGATAAGACAAATCTAAGGGTAAGATACCACCTGTAACATAGTTTGTTATATCAGCATACCATGATACTATAGCGTGATTTAACAACATCAAGGTTTCATTAAAATTTAACAACATCAAGGTTTCATTAAGGAATCATTCATTTATGTCCTCATTTTGCTATAATTCTCCTGTTTCAAGATATGATAAGTGGTCAATTACCAAATTTTCCACTCCCTTCTTGTCTCTAATCTCAATATCAAATTCTTGTAAAAGCAATACCTATCGAATGAGCCTTGGTTTCACATCTTTCTTAGTAAAGAGATATTTAAGCATTGCGTGATATGTAAAAATGGTCACCCTTGAAGCTAAGAGGTAAGACCAAAACTTGTCACATGCGAACACCACTACTAACAATCCCTTCTTAGTAGTGGTGTAATTAAGTTTGGGACCAGTTAATGTCTTGCTTGTATAACAAATTACATGAAACCTTTTATCCTTCCGTTGGCCCAACACATAACCTATAGCTTGGGTTCCAGCATTGAACATGACTTCAAATGGTAATGGCCAATTCGGTGATGTTAAGATCAGTGCTAAAATTAATACTTCCTTTAATAGAAGAAATGCATATAAACAAGTATCATAAAAAATGAAAGGCCTATCTTTGACTAATAGATTTGTGAGAGTTCTAGCAATTAACGTGAAGTCTTTAATGAAGTAGTGATAAAATCCTACATGTCTAAGAAATGCTCCCACTCCCTTGACATTGATTAGTGGTGGAAGCTTCTCAATGACCTCCATCTTATCTCTATCCACTTCAATACCTTGGAACGATATCTTATGTCCTAGTATTACTCCTTCATGCACCATGAAATGACGTTTCTCCCAATTTAGAACTAAGTGTGATTCTTCACATCATTGAATAACTTTGTCCAAACTTGTCAAACAATGCTCAAAAGAGTCTCCAAAGGTTGAAAAATCGTCTATAAAAATATTCATTATGTCCTCAATCATAACTGTGAAGATAAACATCTTACATTTTTGAAATGTTACTAGAGCATTGCAAAACCCAAAAGACTTTTGTCTATAGGAAAAGTGGTCTTTTTCCTGATCTTCCAAATAAATAAAAATCTAATTATAGCCCAAATATTTCGCTAGGAAATGGTAGAATGCATGGATGGCAACCCTTTTTAGTGATCCATAAATGGAAGAGGAAAGTGATCCTTTTTAGTCACCTTGTTGAGCTTCTAATAGTGAATACACACTCTCCAACCTATGATTGTTAGAGTGGAAATCATCTCACCAGTTTCACTCTCCTTTACTTTCATACCTTTTTTCTTAGGTACGTATTGCACCAGGCTAACCCATTTACTATATGAAATCAGGTATATAATACCCACATCTAATAGCTTAACTACCTTTTTCTTGACCACTTCTTTTATGTTAAGATTTAATCTTCATTAACGTTCCCTCACTACTTTGCTTCCTTTTTAAAGGTTAATCCTATATATAACCACACTAGGACTTATACCTCGTATGTCAGATATTTTCCATCCCATGAACTTCACCCACTTCCTACTGATGTTAACCACCTTACTCTTTTGTTCCCCATCCAGTTGGTTTGAGATAATGATGTGTAGGTAAAGGCTTCAACTCAAGAGTTGGTGGCTTCTTAATAGAGGGTGGTATAGGTGCTTCTGTTCTCATAAAATGTCTTGATGTGCTACGACACTCGATTCCTCTTTCTCTCCTTTTTAAATTACAACTTCCTTATAACTTGCTTCTTCATTGAAACTCTCCTCTTGCTCTTTGATACATTCATCCATGACATCTATCTTTATAAAAGAGCTGCTTTTTTTAAAATTCTTCAAGACTTTATTCATGTTAAACTTTATATGGTCATCACCAATCCAAAGAATCAGTTTTCATTCATGAATGTCAATTAGAGCTCTTTTAGTATTCATGAATGGCCTTCCAAGAATGAGTGGACAATTCCTATCCTCTTCAAAATCTAATACCCAAATTTAAAAGGAATAATGAATCTGTCCACCTTAACGATGACATCCTCTGCCACACCAAATGGTCTTTTGATCAATTAATCCACCAACTAAATAAGCATCGAAGTTGGCTTCACATCACACAGCTCCAGTTTCCTAAAACTCAACAAAGGAATAATGTTAATGCTTGCACCCAAGTAATATAAACATTTCACAAATTCTAAATCACCAATGATACAAGGAATCGTAAAGCTCCCTAGGTCCTTCAATTTGGAAGGCATATGGTTGATGATTATGGAACTGTAGCTTTCCATTAGCCTAACCATTTGGTTATCTTCCCAATTTGCTTGTTTAATAATATATCTTTAAGGAACTTCACGTACATGGGCATGTGTTCCAACTTCTCCATAAAAGGCAAGTTAATTTGTAAAGTCTTAAGCTTCTCCACGAATTTTGTAAAATGTGCATCCAATTTATTCTTTCGAAGTCTATGTGGGAATGGAATTTTTGGTGGGTATGGCAGAGGAGGAATGTGGGGAGGGTCCTCATTCTTCTCTTCATCTTTTTTGTTCTTCTATTGGTCTCTACATAGTAGGATTCAACTTGTTTTTCTACTAGTTCTTCTAGATCCTTCCCATTCTTAAGTATGATAGCCTTAAGTTACTCCCTTAAATATGCTTCTGTATTGTTTAGGAGACTCCCCGCACTTCTTGTAGATAATACATTGGAAAACTGGCCCACTTGAACCCCAGATTGTGAATAGAAAAGATATGATTCTTCATTACTTGCTCAAACTTCCCATCTAAACTTGTTAATTTGGAAGTCATCATGTCCATAAATTTATACATCTTTGAATCCATTGTACTGGAAACCTGGTGGGTCTTGATTTCTCAATTAGGTCCTTACATTGTTAGACCAAGAAAATTTTGAGTGCTTCTTCTACCCAAAATTGTACATGTTGGAATAAAGGTTATTACTTTTTCGATCAAATTATGTTCCCATATAGTTAAGTTGCTCCAAGTTGTTGTTTTGCAATAGTAGCACATTGTAACACTACACAAAATAACTAAACTTAAAACTATAATTAGTGATAAGTCTAATTCAATCCCACAAAGAGTGTGTGTAAAGCTTTCGGAATGAAAAGAATTGGTGTGTTTAAGTTATTGGGTAGGGGAAGGTTGGTTAGATCTCAAGTAAGAAAATAAATTGAAATTAAACTAATGAAAGCAAAGTAAAGAAAACAATCAAAAAGTGATAAAAGTGATGAATGGATTTAGAATCCAGTCCTCGGTTCAATCTCAGCCTATAGACGAATAAACATAATTCAATGTCTTGTTATTCTCATACCTCTCCTATCAACTATTAATTGTAGGTTAACAACAAGCTTTGTTAACCCCGATTTTCCTTTAAGTCATGTTTAGCTAAAACAAGCTTTTTAACTAAACGTAGCCATCAAACAACCTATAATAAGCCCTCTATATTTAATGGGCTAACTAGATTATGAGTTACGAAAAACGCAACAACCACAAAAGCTTAGGTCATTTAACCAAAGTTATGTTATACCTAATGATTCCAAAACCATTACTTGCCACAAATGAATCCAAACACAACTATTATGTATTATATTTAAGATTCTAGGAATGGGTTTACCTAAAAACAATCAAATAGAGCATTAAGATCAATAAACATAGGATAACATAAACAATACCTAAGAGAAAAATAACACAATACACAATTGAGAGATGCCCAAAACGTGTCTTCATCTTTGATTTGACCTTGAAACAGGAATGGGGAAGCCTAGCCCTCCATAGGTCTCCAAAGAGTGCATGCTCTGCCCCTCATTTTCTCCCAAAACCGATCCATCCTTTTATAGCCGCTCAAATTTTATTTTATATTAAAATTTAAGGATCTGGGGTGATACGGTTGTGTATCACAAGAAATCTTCGCAAATCGTCACTATACATAGTTGGGTACATGGCCATGTATCCAACCATGTAAGTCAAAAAATATCTTCGGAATCTATATATGGCTGAGTGAATAGATACATGGTCGTGTACCTCCCAGATCATCTTGAAAGCTTCACTTCCTTGGATTTTCTTATCTTATCTTGACCCCAATCCGTCGCTTTCTTATTCCATAAAGACAATTGTGTGTGAAAATCAAAAGGATGGGTCAAAGAATGTTCTTCTAACACACTTTAGCTCTTATGCTTCCAAATTGTACCTAAAATCAAATATGAAGCAAAATGACTTTCTTAAACATTTCATAACATTAACAATTAAGTGTTATGGGATAAATATACAATCAATTAAGCACATATCATACACTAAGAAGCAATTAGCTATGATATGATTTTCGTGCCTGTATAGCTCGATCTCGTGCTAAATTGTTTTAATTAGAGAGGAAGAGGTGGCTTTTAGGCTGTTTATTTGCTTAGTTAAGTTAGCCTGTAGTGCTGTCACTGAATTTATAGCAATCATTCCCTTCTAATCCTAGAAGTTTGACTGCTATCTACTTCAGTCTGAAGTCCAAAGACAACTATTATTCACCACCTTCTCTAGTAAATATTCTGCCTCCTCAACTGTTTTTAACATAAACGATCCTCTAGTAGCTACATCAGTGGCGCTTTATGTGGGTGGATTGACTCTATTGTAAAAAGTTTGCAACAAGAATTCCTTCCGTAGGTTGTGATGAGGATATCTCATTTGCAATTCCTTATACCACTCACATGCTTCATATAAAGACACCCCCTCATTTTGGGATCCTTATTATCCAATAGAATTATACATTGTTCTGCTACCTACTTAACAGTTCTGGTTTGATCTTAAACATATTCATGTGCAATGGTGTTCGAATGATTCCTTATTATGTTGCAATCCCATTGATAATTATTTTCACAATTAATATCTCTCTTTAATTATTCATTAATTTAATAATTGTGGGTCTATTAAGTTACCAACTCTCTTTGTGCACCTTAACACTAATAACTTGATTCACTCTGTCAATTTATTACTAAGTATACGCAAATTAATTATCAAAAACATTGATATATATATATATTGAATTCAACAAAGATAAAGTTCAACAAAATAATTCAACAATAATCCTTAGTATGGATTTAGAAATCCATAATCATATTAATAAATGCAAAAGAGTAAAAACTGATTGAAGTGTTCACTATGAAAGAAATAAATGGAAAAGAGTAAAAACTGATTGAAGTCTTGATCTGGAATGCTGGAATTTCTCTAAGGCTTCCTTGGATGTCTCCTTTTAATTCATTTTAATATGGAGGTTGCTGCATCTTTTTGGTGTTATTCATGTTCTTTTATAGTGCTTGAGGCTTATGGGGTTGTTTCTATGGTGTCCCCAGTTTATTTAGTTCCAAAGACCCTTAAAACTTAAGAAATCTCGTACCTAGAAACACCTTCTATCATGATATTGCATAGGGCACGATCATAACCAGAGTGAATCCTCCTTCTCTGTCATGAGTGCACAATTGTGACAGAGAGCCACGCAATGTTCCTTAGCTTTGCCTGTCATGATCGTGCATGGTGCACAATCGTGCTATACTTGCATGCATCCAAGATCTTCTCTTTTCTTCACATTCCTATTTCCATACTCTCACAAACATATCAAACACATCTTGAAATATAAAATTAAGATCAAATTCTTGCTCTAAACCAAAGAAACACATATAGACACTAAAGATAACATAATTCTAAGCCTATACACATGATAATGATCTAAGAAACACTTAAAAACACACTTAAGCACCTAAAAATATATGATAATTTACACCTATCAACCACTTTGACGAATTATGTCCACCAAGTCAGATTACAATCGAGGTAGGTTCTAGTAAGCTGCTAATAATTCTCTTTATCTAGGAGCATCAACCACTTAGTTACACTTCCCTAGTCTTTACTCCCCTCTAAAGTGATTTTCAATCAAAAACTTATGCCAGTTTTCCTATTTAACTAATAAAATCTTCTATAACTTGAAGAAGGAGTTTGCCATATTATTTTTTCAAACCACAAAATTTGGTCTTATCAAGTAGACACGCCATACCCATAAGCAATATAATACTTCCACCATCTCTTTTTCATATGCAAAATACCTTTGTTTTACATCGATAACTTTCCTGCTTGCAAAAACTCCTGTATGCCAACCATGAACCAATGCATCTCAGATTGCCTTATTTGATGCATTAGTATGGACTTCAAATGGTAAAAAAATCTGGTAGCTTTATAGCACGTTTTGATGAAATAACCTATTTAAGCTTCTCAAATGCATTCACATAATGATCTGTCTAACTCCATTTTCTCTCCTTCTTCAACAAATCTACGAGAGGAGCTACCTTCTGAAAAGAGTTGTGGATGAACTTTTGACAGTAATTCATAAGAATCAGGAAAGAATACAATTTTGACACTTTCGTAGGAGCTGGCCACTCTATAATGGCCTTCACCTTCTTTAGGTCCAACCGTACTTAATTTCTTCTCACCAAATGGCCGAAAAATTTTATTTTTGTGTTGAAAAATCTATACTTCTCCATCTTAATATAGAGCTAGTTTTTATTTAGGTAGTCTAGCATATATTATAAGTGAACTACATGTTTCTCTGTAGAGCTGCTATACACCATTATGTCATCCAGATAGATATCAATAAACTCATCTAAAAAATTATATAGCTCATTGTTCATTAAATTATGGAATCTAGAAGGTGTTTTTGTCAATCTGAAAGACATTAATAAGAATTCACATGCACCATACCTAATCACACAAGCTGTTTTTGGTTCATCACTTTCTACAATTGGAATCTAGATCAGAGATCCAGCTTTATGAATATGGCATCCTTGCTCAATTTGTTAATAAGATCTTAAACTAATAGGATAGGGTACTTCTTCTTGATGGTGTCCGTATTCATTACTCGATAATCATCACACATTCTCAAATTCCCATTTGCCTTCTTTTAGAGCAAAACCTGGACACCAAGTGGAGCTTTTAAGGACTGAATATATTCTACCTTAAGTAACACATTCAGTTGTTTCTAAATTTCCTTCAATTCCAATAGGGACATTTGATAAAGAGCATGAGCTAGAGGAACTGCACCAGGTTACAGTTTGATCTTATGATCAATCACCCTCCTAAGAGGTAACTCCTTCGACAGTTCAATTGACATAACATCCCAATACGACTCTAGCAGAAGGACAATCGAATACGGCACCTCTATGATATTTCCTTCCTTTGCTTTGACCATGGCAGTAAGATAAGTTGGTTCCCCATATTTCAGCCTTTTCTCTATTACCATCGCAAAAATGATCGAATAATTCCTAATGCTTTTCATTTTGGCAAAATCCTAACATTCCACAAGAAAAGGATTCTGCACCTCTGTGAACAAAATTCCTCCTAAATGTGGGTTCCCCACTACTTTATATAATCTCAAAAAATCTATATTGAGAATTACATTGAAATCATCCAACAACATTACCATCATATTGATTTTCCCATTCCAATTTGTCCATCCTACAAGGTACATTATATGTCATACCAGACTCATCTCTTGCTTTAGCATTCATTTTATTTAATTTATTTATGCTCTTGCTCACTTTCAAACCTAAACTTGGCAACAATCCAATCTGTAATAAAAGTGTGCGTTGCACTTGTATCCAGCATTATTACCACTTTCGAACCATTTATTGAAACTTCCATGTGCAATATAGAGGCTTGAGTGGCACCCACTTCATTGCTTAGGGTGTTCAACAGCTGTAATGGATTTACTAGCGCGGCGAATTCTCCATTACTTTCCTCTTCAGCAATTATATCATTCAGTTTCTCCCATTTTATAGACAAGTGTTCTTACTACTCTTATGCCCATTTGTGATGAAGCAAGAATGATCAAAGAGGGAGGCTTGGACAGCCATGGAAGGGCTAGGGTGAGGTGAGAAGAAGGAGAAAACCAGGCCATCTCTTCATTTTATTCTTATCACTTACAAACATGCAATGCAAGTCTTTAGACATTCTTATCTAGATTTCTCCCTTACAGATATTATTGTAACATTAGATTAACTTGAAGAACAGTTGGCCAACCATATAACCAATCAACTGACATAGTCAATAATTGTTAACTAAAATAACTCTCATAACTGCCAACCTATATCTCATCCATCCAACAGCTACAACAATTCTTCTTGCTCTATAATTGTTGCAGGATGTTCCCCCTTTGATGATCTAGACCTTGATCAAGTCAGATTAATGCTTTAAGCCTTCCACCAACTATGCTTCAAGCCACCTCTAAGCTCAATTGTTTTCCTTACTATAACATGATACCTATGCTTGATCACTTTGGCCAGCAAGTTGCAAGGAGCCATTTGATACCAAATTGGTCCAAAAAAGTGTAATAGAACTTACAGTAATTATCTTATGGTTATCTCACTAGACATGGTCAAAGAAGTTGTTCGAGACCAAGGTAAAAGCTTTATGAACTGCGACTCACCTCTCACTGCTAGAAACTCTTTTGATGCAAATGGCACAATGTGCTTGTTTGTGAAACTTTAAGTAACGAAAACATTGATGCTTGTTATGGTCTTAGAAAATAAGAGTTTAGGAAGGTTATAAGGGATGTCTACAGTAAGATTACACAGTATAAACTAATTGGATTTTATGATAAGCATTAATGCCCTCATCAAGATTTTGTGGGAAGGTACGTTAGAAGACAAAAAAGGTTTAAAAGCTATAATAGAGTTCATAAAATTATGTTTGGAGATGATGGTGATATTGGAAAAATCAAATATTTCTAGCTATATTCCCGTGCTTGCATGGTTAAACTTACAGGACTTAGAGAGGACAACAAAGAAAATCTTTATCGGATTTGAAAATTTCTTTAATTTTATAATTTGCAAGTGTTTGAATTCGCTGAAATCCAAAAAAAATTCATATAGGTTTTTGTAACGAACGATTAAAGGAAAAAATTAAGTTTGGGTTCAAACTGAATGTTTATGAAATATTTGAATTCTTATTAATATGTTAATATGTTTTAGTTTAAATTGAATTCTAATAAAAATATTTGGATCCAACATCTTTTTTTTACCTAATTAAATATAATTAAAAACTTGTCTAATATAGAGATTGAAGCCTTCAGGAAAATATACAAACCAATCTTACAGAACACTCTACAAAGAAACAACTCCTTATGGCACAAAACAATATGGTGTATAGATCATTGCTCCAGAACTACCCGCACACTGTGGATTGCCTTTAAACTCAAACTTCCTACTCTTGATAGGCTTGGAAAATACATTTACATTCTAAATTGCTGCACTTTATGCAACAAAAGCCTAGAATCGAACAACCATCTCTTTTTTCATTGCTCATACTCTAACAAAGCTTGGATAAGTCATGTAAACTTATCCAACTGTCAGTAAATGTTTCACTTCTTGTATAAGTCCTGTTGTGTATGTGGCTCATATACTGGGGGCAGGTGCTGCAGCGGAGTGGAGCATAGCACAACGGATACCGTATGGACGAGTGGGTTCCAAGGCGTTGGGGGGGTAAAACTGTACTTTACATTTTAGGGTTTTATATGAAAACCTATTGTACCCTAATTGTTTTGCATATGGAATAATACGAAAAACCGCTTCACTCTCGGAGACGTAGGAAACACAAGGTTTCCGAACTTCGTTAACAAACTCGTGTGTTCTTTCTTTCTCTCTTTCAAATCTCTTTTGTTGTTTTATTTCACAACAAGTCCCTTTGCATTGACGTAGTCCTTTGCAAGGAATGGCTTTTGAGTACTCCAACGTAAGATCTTTCTTCATGGATTCTCTTGTTGTATGTTGTAGACACCTTTCCATATCTATAATTCTTAGTCCGGAGACGCACGTACAAGTAATAGACATAAGGCTCAAAGACAAGTTCTATCATTCTATCGTGGCTAAACTATGACATAGCTTAATGACTTTTTATTATATGGAACTAATCTTTTTAAATTTGACAAAGAACTTTTGTGGCAGTAAGCATAGGATTTTATCCTGAATCATAACGATACTCCTTTCATTGAAGCACATGTCTTGAGCAAGAAACAAGATCCAACTATCCGGGGCAGCACTTTCAGGCCGACGAACACGTGCCTAGGTATCCCTAATTTCCTTCGATCTTTTGATGTTGTCTCTCACCAAAAGCGGTGTGGTTCATTCCGCACATCTTATACACGTTACTGCGTGAATCACGCATGCTCTAGACTGCTTGCTAGCGTCCTGTACAAACTTTCTCGTTCTTCCTTGAGATTATGCACTATGTGGTGACATCCACTCCAATACGATTAATACTATTCCTGTTATGCCCATTTTCAGAGCCTTAAAAGAAAATTTCTGTGCTCTTTGGGAAAGATGCAGCTTTTAGAGCTTTTCTCTCTAATTCAGAATCTCTCGTCTATAGTCTCAGAAGGCTCACTCCCAGAAGGTGAGCTGGGAGTAAGCCTTTAAGATCATAAAAATCCCAAACGTTTATTAGTTTCTATTCCTCAGTACCACTTGTGATCTATATAGTAAGTTAGCATTCTATTCTCATCTTCCTGCCCAGCATTTCATTCTTTTTCTTCGGTGTGATTTGTCCCCTTTTATGGTTTGGGTTAATTATAAAAAAAAACTTAAACTTTCGTCAATTTTTTAATTATAGCTCGAACTTTAAAAAGTAGCAATAAAATGTCCAAACTTTCAATTTTTTTCAATTCTGGCCCGAACTTCAAAGTAGCAATAAAATGCTCAAACTTTCAATTTTTTTAATTCCCGCCCAATGTTAATGTTTCTATTAAGTTTGTTAACGTGAATTATCACGTGTTTTAGAAACCTTAACTATTAATACACGTCAGCCAAAATTAACACAATAAATAAAGATTAATGAAACGATGACGTTTAATAACATAATTAAAACAATGTTGTTGTTTAAAATGACTTAAATCAGATTATGCAGTCCCAACAATCTTACGCTTTGATTTCAGTTTTTCCCTTTGTCTTCAATTTGTTCTCTCGACGCCCTTACTCTTAGATTTTCAGATTATACAGCCTCAACGCCTTCACATTAAGGGCATCAAGATAATGAACAAAAAATGAAGAACTCACTAATGCAGTACGTTGTAATGCGAGAGTAGTCTAGAGCGTCAAAAGAACAAACAAAAAACAAAAAACTAAGGGCATCGGGAGAGCAACAGATAACATCAAGCTAGAATTAAAAAAAAAATTGAAAAATTGAGCATTTTATTGACACTTTTTGAAGTTTAGGCTAGAATTAAAAAAATTTGAAAGTTTAAATATTTATTGCTACTTTTTAAAGTTCAAGATATAATTAAAAAAATTTATAAAAATTTGAATTTTTTTTTGTAATTAACCCTTATGGTTTTCTTAAAGGTGGTTGATTAAGAAAGCGAATGTGACAAAGCTTTTGGAGTTCAGACAGGTGGAAACGTTTAGGAATGTGAGAGAGCTTTTGGACTTCAGCAGACACGTGGAACATTTAGGTTTACCTTACTGGACATCACTCATGGAACTTACGAAAGTTGTGAAAGCAAGAAGACAGCAACAAACATGCGGATGGGTCTTTTTAATTTCCCTTTGTGCTAGTTTTGGCTACTAATTTATAGTTTTGATTCTTTAAAATTTGTCTTGTTTCAAGAAAATGCATTATTAGGTTACTTTCTATTGTATGACTATTGTTTGTTATCAAAATACCTTTTTCTTTTCTCATACCAATCGATTTGGATGTAATTTTTATTAATCGATGTTTCCAATATGAAGAAAAGCATCATCTATGTTTGTTTTATATTTTTAGATAGATGTTTAATTAATCTTTAGGAAATTAGGGTTCCCCTACCATATTAATCATAGTCTCCATAAGCTTTTTCCAAAAGCTAAAATTTTAAAGTACCAATAGTCAATTATCTATGCTCATTTGTGATCACTCAATTGTTACCTCAACAAATTTAATTGAATTATATTAAAAAGGGTGAATAAATTGTCCTTTATAAGGATAAAATTATAATACTACAATGTTAAACAACCTTCTTGAATTTAATCTTCTTCAACTTGCTCAAAATTCTTCATATTTTTATAAAAATTATCAATTGAAAAGGAGAATTGAGGGAGTTTTTGCTTCTCTTTTTCTTTTGTTCAATTTTCTTTTTTTAATAAAAGTTTATTTGTCTTAACATCTTTATTGTTTCTTGTTTCCAAAAATTTGAAAACCAGAATAGTTTTAAAGAAATAATAATTTTATATTCTTATCAGTTGATACAATTGCATTCCAAAATAACAAGGTTTTTTTTTGCGTAGATCTAATTTGTATACACTTGCACTTTTAATGATATTTCTCTTTTCTTTCTTCTCTTCCCTCAATAGATTTAAGATTTTATACACTTAAGTTGACGATAAGGGATGACAAAGAAGAAGCACTAAATTTTGTTACTTCAAATTTAGGATTGGATTTGAAAATTTTCAATCCTTCCTTACTTGCATTCTCTCTTATAGGCTTGGCAACTTTGGCCCGGCTCGGCCCGTGTTTGGCCTAGGTTGGTCGGGCCACGGGCCAAGACCGCCACAAGCCCATGGCCTGCCTCCCACAACCAAAACGGCATCGTTTTGCGTTTTGTTAAAAAAAATTTTAAAAAGAACCGAGCACGGCCCGCCCGCTGGCCCGTGGTTCGGCCAGCCCTTGGG